>JAJIBD010024282.1:0-21068 GCA_021461705.1 Cryptotis parvus | reverse complement strand
AAATATGATGATAATCAGACTTATTGAAGTAGGGGCCGACCAGTGAGATGGGAGTCTGAGGTCCTCAGGAGATAAAGGGGTCTGAGGGTAGAGATTGGGATCCGCGAGAATTTTCCATACATGTGTGCAGGGGACTTGAGTTCAACTCCTGTTAATGACCCAATGACTGTCACCTGAAGCACCGGCATGCCTGGATGGCCAAAATCCTGGTGGCCCCCAGCACTGCTGAATCAGGCACTGCTGCTTCATAGAACCCAGAGATGGAAGTTGGGAGCGATCCCTCTCTCCTGGCGGATTGGGAACATCGAAATGGTTTGAATGTTACAGGTGTTGTAAAAATGGATGCTTAGCATTTTTTTGATCAAAATCTGTGGTGATTGTGGTGATAGTGTTCGATGTCCACTTTATTCTGTCACCATGATTACCGGAATGTTCTCTAACATGTCTCAAATGTATCCCATTAGTGTTCATCGGATGCAGAGGATAACATGATACACCACAGCCCAAAGCACAGCCTCAAGGAACATTATTTCTGGAAGTTTGGTTCATAGCTTAAAATCTGCCAAACAGATGGCTCTATCTAAGAAGTGAGAGACATATTTAATAACTTATAAAATAACCCAGATTTGTGGAGAGGTTTATAGACCAAGATTTAAATGGAATTTTAATGACTAATGAGTGCATAAAGCTTATATGCTTTGAACTTTGTATTGACTCTTGCTATTGATTCATAGATATTCCTACTTTTTAAAGCTTTACCTCATTAAGTTTTTATTTATTGTTATTACTGGGTGCCTTAAAACAATTTCAAATGTTCTTTTTAAAGACTTTAGAATGATTCTCTTTGTATTTTTAACATTGTGGGTGTAACGTCTAATGAGGTGTATATTTGAGGCACTTTAAAATGTTGCTTTTTTCCTCTCTTGAAATTTAAAAACGTTTTGCTTTTACCGGTACAAAGCATCTTTCTTCGTCTTCTTCTCTTTTTTTGCATAATTTCTCCTGCCTTTACTGATGTTTGCAACACGTCTCAATTCAGTGCCATCTGTAGCGAACCCATCAAACCACCTGTTTACTGCCTCTTCTAGATCATTAAGAGTATGGCAATAATGCTTTATTTACGTGCCGCTTTCCAGAAACTCCAGTATTTGCCAGAATTATTTTATTAAACAATGGCTCTCGTAGTGAACTTTGAGGCTTACAGTTGAATAACATTTCAGCATTAGAATGACTTATTTGGAAATAGGAGAAATATTTACAAATATTTCCCAACTTTAATCATGTCTGTTAGTTGGTGTCTTACATTACCTCTGTCTGGGAAAGGAAGTGAGTTGAGTTGCATCATGGCCCTGTAGCATGAGGTTAGGAAGTGAGATTAATTAGTTTCACTTTTTCTCTCAGGTTTCCTGCTTTTGCTGCAACACAGAGTCTTAATTATTTACACAAGTTCTGTATAAAAGTGTAAAGTCAGTAAAATTAAAAGGTGAAGAAACAAAATGATTATTGAATAATATTTTAAGAATTTTTTTACTTATATTCAATAAAATACTGACTTACAAAGTTTATAGAATTATAGGCACATATCAGTGATTTAAAAATACCCCCCTTTTTGTCTCTTTAAATTTTGTTTATATTGTATTGTGTTTGTGATCACGGTAGTGGAAGAAAAGAGAGAGAGAAAGAGAAATAGTTTGGGAACACCACAAAGGAGTGGGCTGGGGGAGTGGGGAGGAATCAGGGACATTAATTGGTGGGAAATGGTGGAGGGATGGGTGCTGGGCGCATTGTATGACGAAACCCAAACATGAACATCTTATAATGAACATCTTGAAAACTGTGTATCTCCGCGGTATTAAAATAAAATATTTTTAAAAATTTGGTTGTGCTTGTACACACTTTGATGAGATCCCGAAGACAAAGGAATCTCACGTAAACTAATTGAAACTAAGAATACAGGGGCTGGAGCAGTAACACAGCGTTAGGATGTTTGCTGCGTGATGACACAGGTTTTGAATCTTTAACGACCCCATATGGTCCCAAACTTGCTGCTTTAAGGTAATTCCTGAACTGAAGCAGGAAGCGCCCCTGAGCATTGCTGGAGTGTGACCCAAAAAACAAAACCAGAGCTAATACTTGGCTGAGAGTGGATTTTACATTTCAGAATGTATGGGTGGATTTTATTTCGTTAGGAACACAGGGTGATATCAGGGATTAATTTCACGGCTCTGCAAAGAGGTTTCTGCAGAGCTATTGGAGGACTACATGGTGCTCAATAACCCAGTAAGAGTTGATCACAGCACAAGGCAAATACTTTAACTCTTGTATTATCTTTTTCAGCGCTTGAGTTACATTTTAAGTTGTGTTATATTAAATAGGAAGTAACGTTATATTTCTGTACTTAAAACCAAGATATGTTTTTTTTTTGTTTGGAGCAGGTCTCTCCCAAGAAATGCCTCTGAGACCCAGGGCAGGAGATTGAGACTCCCAGAGTGATGTGATTAAGCTTCTCACTGTTGGTTGTAGGGGTTGGACTATGTGGTACTACTCAGGGCACCTAGGCAGTGTTTGGGTATGTCTGGCTATAGTTGTGTTGTTTAGAGGCCCAGTGGTGCCAGGAGTCAGAACGGATACTTTCCAGCTTCATGAAGAGGCTTACGTGCTTAGCTTCATCCCTCAAAATACCACTTTCAATAAGAATAAACTTTCCACGACGAAACTTTATTTTGTAGGTTCCACTCTGTTACATGTTAGTTGCTGATAAGAGACTCTAAGAAGTGCCCAGTGGACTGGGGAGGGAACTGAGCAAACTTGTAGGCAGATCAGCATCAGGAAGTCCAGCATTCTTGTTATATACTTGCCTTTGCATTACTATTTCATATGGAAATTTCAAAACTGGCTCTAAAATGTGCTTTATAGAGCGATTGATCCATATAGAACCAGTTAAAATTATTTCAGTGAGGAATGGAGATTTAATATAAAATAAGGTGGACACTAAAATATTATCTGAGTATGTGTTTTTCTCAGGTTTGTCACGCCAGAAATATAGCCTATGGGGCATACTGCTGGTTTTGAAGATCTTCTTGAGTCAGTGCCACTGCCTGCATCCAATTACCTCTTTGCTTTCCCTTCAAAGATTATTCACACTATTGATATTTGATGTACTTGAGGAGTTTAATAATAAAATTATGGTGATTATGGCCTATTGTCTCTTCAGCCAGAAAAAGCAATTGTGGCCAGATCATTGTGTTAATCTGCTATTCTCCGATATTTACTGCAACTAATAGTGAGCTGCCTGTGATTTAAAAGTGGAACCAAGATTTTATTTTGAGTGATGTGACTGAGCTATAATTACATACAGTGCTTTGAAGGGGGGAATACCTCTTATAATCCAGTACTTCTAAAGTTTAGCTATGATAAATCTTGACATCTCTAGGAGAGGAAAGAACATCCTTTATAACAAGTGATGACAACAAACCCAGAACAGATTTCAGAGGCAATGTTATTATTAAATTCAAGGAAAGAAATGCTATTTATGGTGTGGCCGCTGATATTTGGAAACAATACCCAGGAAATATAGATATTTTTAGAATGTGGCGAGTAATAAGTTTTGTTTTGTTTTCCCTGCATATTTGCAGTGGCATCAGTGATTATTAATCTGAAGTGCTTTTAAAAGAAGCTGCTGTGTTTTTCTGTTTGAGAATGAGTTTTATTTTGAGGGAGGAGGGAGAAGTTGGGCCACAGCTACACACTGTATGGAGTTTCTCTACTCTATTTGGAGAGGAGGGAGTGGGCCATTTCCTATGGTGCTTTGGTGTTTTCCTGCCTCTGTGCGCGGGAACTCCTCATGGTACTTAAGAGACCATACGCCCTGGTGGTGAGTGATTTGAAGGACCTACCACATACAAGACAAGAACCTTGTCACCAAATGTTCTCTCTCTGTTGCCTCTGTTTGCCTTACCACGAAACTTTACTCTGCAGCCCTTCAACTGCAGTTCGGCTGAGCTTTACCAATCTTGCTGGTCTCTGAATAAAATAAAACAAATTAATTCCTCCTGTTTCTCCCAAAGATCGCTCAGGAGAGACACTGGCTACCCTACACTTGCTAATGATAGTAATTTGTGGAGATGAAGTCTTGGAAAAGCTTGGCATCAAGGCAGGGGGCAACTGAATTTTAGACAGCTTTGGAGTTAGGGAATATGAACTGTAAGTATGCTTGTTTGCTTGCTGCCAGATTAGCTAACACAATGCGATGGTGCAATTTCTCACTTTGGTGTGAGTGTTTTATAACATGACCTTATAATTCTTCTACCTCATCTTCCAGTGTATGTATGACTCACACACCTTGTAAATGGCTACTGTTGAGGGAGTGTTAGCTGTTGATGAGGTGAACTTTTAGATCTGGTAAATTTCTTTGGGCATGTTTTGGTTTTGTCTTGTTTTTTGGCTTTGTATTTGCGCTACACAAAACGTGTTCAGGACTTCTCCATCTCTGTATAATAAATGTCTGTGTGTATGGAGATCGGTCCTGTGGTAGGGCTCAGGGAATCTTACGCGGTGTCAGAGTGAACTGGGGTTAGCTGTGTCAGGGAAGCTCATTAACCCTGTAGTTATAATGAGGGTACTTCGCGACCACCTTTGGAGAACACATAAAAATTTTGTAAGTTGGCAGAAACTCCTGATCTAGAGGAGTGCCAGTTGAACACAGTATCAGAAGAGAAATAATGCCCGCGAAAACTCTCACTTTGTGAATAACCATGGGAAAGTACTTAGGTTGAGTGTACCATCCTAGTAATTTTCTGGAAAGGCAGGGGAGCTGGCACCCTGCTCCGCTGCTTGGACCAGCCCAGGCTTCCTATGGAGGGAACACCAGAACAAGAATCCTGGCAGACCCACAGCGTCTACAGTTATGCCAAGTCACATTTAGGAGTCAAAGGCGAGGAATAGGACATTGCCACGCAGGGCATTGCCGATCAAGCTACTTGTCAGACAGTATTTAGAAGATAGTTTTCTTCCTTAGAAAATATTCTTTTGAATTAGAATTGCCTTTTAAGTTTTTGCACCCAGTGGCAGTATCGTAACCAATGTAAAGGAGTTTTTATCTGAGATGTGACTATTGCTAATTGAGAAAACTTTTCCCTATATTCCTTTGTGATGAATTGAAATAATCACTTTGTGCTCTTTCAGTACCATGAAATAATAGTGTACACAAAAAACAGGTTGAAGGGCTGGAGGCGATAGTCCAGCAAGGTAGAACCTTGCCTTGCATGCGGCCAGCCCGTGCCAGCTTGAGGTTCGATCGGGCATCCCATATGGTCTCCCAGCACCGCTGGGTTATAATTCTGATACAGAGCCAGGAGAAACCCTGAGCATTGCGGTTGTGACCCAAAAAGAAAAAAAAAATAGGTTGAAAGATTAAAAAGTTAATTTATTCATGATGTGTTTATACTAAAATAAAAATGCTAAATTCTTGGTTTTTATTGATTCAAACATATTAATTTAAACTTGTATTTAGTGGCATCAGGGGAGTATTTAATTGCTCTAAAACCCCAGGCCTTTGGGAGTTTGAAGAAGCTTTTTTTGCTTGTTGTAGGTCACACCAGCAATGCTCAGGGATTACTCCTGGCTCTATGCTCAAAGGATCACGTAGTAGTGCTCTGAGGACAGCCGATTGATGTCAAGAGGAATCAAATCTGGCTTGACTCTGTAGAGGCAAGTGCCTTTTTTACTGAACTCTCTCTCTGGCTTGTGAGGTACTGTGGCTTAACTCATTAGGGATTCAAATCATATCACAGAAACTATTATTGGCTAGATATTGGAAATTTAACTTCATTGTATTTGTTACCTTTGTCCTGACTTCCCTTTCCTCCCCTCCTTATTCTGCCATGGTAGCACTGAGGGGCCCTCACTGTCGCATTTTGGTTTTGAGTCACTACAGTCTTAGTAATTGGTGCGGCCATGGTCACCTCATTTAATAAGAGTGCCCACCAGCGCTCTACCCTTCATTTGAGCTCTCCACACCTTTTCTGCTCACCCCCATTCAGTGCTCCCCAGAAATTTCTTTGAGAGACACTACCATACTGATGGAGCTCTCCTCCTGACTACGATTTTTATGAAGATCTCTTTGACTGTGGTGCTCCTAGAGGTGACACTCCTCTCTCTCACTGCCCCAACCCGCTCCTTGATGCTTTCCATAGACATTCCTAGAGGCACACAGATAGCAGGCGGTGGCAAAACAAGAGCAGACAGAGGTCATGCCTAGCACCACTTAGTACTCCAGGAGTCAAATTCCTTGGCTCACTTCTGCAGGCAGAAGTACCTCAGCTTCTGAGCCACCCACTTATCCTGGCTCTCTCTTAGTTTAAAATAAATATTGTGAGAATGTAACACTTTCTGGGATGGAGTTGGAACATGAAAAGAAGCTTGTTTTAATAGGAAGTATTGAATGGTGTTTAGGGTCTCTGGGACCTCCCGAGGCCATTCCCACAGTCCAGTGAAAGTCTCTCAGCCTGGTGACTAATGGCCTGGTGAGGATACTTGAGGCTAAGCAGCGCTGTGTTGCATATGGTAGGGAGGCAGGAGAATACAAGTCGGTGAACCTAGTTTCTCATGTGTACCGCCAGGCTCTACCACGTGAGGCTATTTCAAACTCACGGATTGCTGTTTTTATTTTTAGTTCATACAACTTTATTGTGAAGACAATTAATTTACAGGTAGACGTATTAGTTGATTACTCATCCATTGACTGTTGCATAATTCAGCTAAATGTTATATTACTTCACATATTGGAAGATAAATTAATAGTGCCAAGCCTTCTAGCAAATTTTTAAATGGTGATTTCACAAAAGGTTGTGGAGTACCAGTGGTGGATCAGAGGAAAGTGTTTGTTTCCAAGTTCCATTGTGTGTAGAACAAGAGGAAACCAGTTCTTTATTTACACATAGAGTACATTAGCTTCACTGTTCTCGGCATATCAGTTGTAAGCGTAGCAGGTGGCCTTGAAGCTCTGAGAGTAGAAGCTTTGGAGCAGGACGGGATACTGCTAGAATAATAAGGCTACTCCGGGGATCTACGGCCACTGATCACATATCCATTCCTCTCCAAAGGCTTCTTCAAAAGCATGTGACAGAGAGAAGGATTTTTTTTTTTGTCTCGCCAACAAAACTCCAACAATTATACTGGCAATATAATTCATAGCTTCTATTAAAAAAATTCTGACTCTGGGGAAATTCTTGTGAGAATTTTCAGTTTATAAAATCAGTTTTTTTCCAGTATGGAAAAAAAAAAAAGTTACGTCCTAGATGAGAAATGTAGAATTAGGGAAAGAAAAAGTTCGTTATAGTGGTTGCTCTCATTGTAAGGTCACAAAAACACTACAGAGGCTAATTTGAGATATTCTACGTTGTAGTTCACTCCTGTTTTATATAATCTGTTGGTTCCTGGGCCTGGGAATTCATCTCAGTCAATCTTAGTTTGGATCAACATAGTAACGAAAAATAATGAGTACAAAGAATTTTTAGAAATAGTTAAGCAGGAGATCATAGAGGTCTTGGCATATCGAGATAAATGCGTGTCATGACTGTGATATTTGTATACACAATCATACTTTAACTCCCAAAAATAGCTTGGTGAAGTCATTTCTAGAAAATTAAATTGTCAAAAAAAAAGCATTAGGGATCGCCTTGATATGGGCTGTCATTGGGGTTGAAGCATTTGTGGTTTGTCAGTGAAACATATCTTTCCCAGCTGGACCCTGTGGAATGTTGTACAGGAGGGTCATGTAACTCAAATAATGAAATTCCTTGTTAACCCATCAATTTCCTGATTAATCCATACCCTGTGCTTTTTATCCAGCTTCCACCTATCTCTGTGTGTGCTCAAAGGTATGGTCCTTACCTCTTGATTTTCCAGGGTGTGAGGAAGGGGTTTCCTTTTGGTCTCACACTTTCTTTGTCACCAGACATAGGCACTTTTTGTTTTGTCTTTTGATCTTTTGGTCTATACCTGGTGGTGTTCAGCACTGCACTCAGGGATCGTGGCTGGTGGGCACAAGAGACCGTTTGGGGTGCCAGGAACAGAACCTTGTTGGCCATGTGCAAGGCCAAGTACCCCTACTTGGTATATTATCACTCCAACTTTCTTGATTCCAGCCATCTTGACCAGTCAGCATTTATCTCCTCCCAACCCTCCTGCTTCCCTGAATTAATCCTCTGGCCTCCGATCTTCTTAGTCACTTGAGTCTGCACTCAGTGGCCTTGCACCATTTCCCTTTTCTTCATCTCCCTTGGTACTTTTTTTGCTCATGAGGGGTTAAATACTAACACTCAAAAACTTATAACTCATATTCTCAAGAAAACATATGCATGCTTAAATATATTTAGACTGGGAGAGTTTAATTCAGTGTGTTTGAGGTAAGCTTATAAAATGGTAAAAGCTATAAAATGAGGGTTGGTGATTATTTATTTAATGCAATTGAGGTGAATATTATGCCATGAAAATACTGTTTGAATTTTACCACAGTTTAGCACTTAATTTTGTGCATTTGTCTTCAGCATTTTTCAAGGAAACCTTTAATTTTCCTTGGAAACTCATCACTTTAGGAGATTTGTTGAAGAATAATATAAGAAAAATAAAATATAAAGTCATTTAAATTTTTATTTCCAGTCAAGGGTTACTTTTTGTTGGGGCTGATTTGAAGCCTTTTCTTTTACACTTCTAATAATCCTGGAAGGCTAATTAAAGCGATTTTTGCATTCCAAGTAAAAATTATAAGAGCTAAATCTGAAGTTTACATGGTAGAGAAGCTTACTAGCACTCACTAGACCTTCTGATGTCTTTAATCAAATAATATAAAATAAATAAAAGAACATTCAAATACACTGATAACCTCTAAATATATATATTTTAAGCCACAATGTGTAAAGAACATTCAAATACATGATAACCTCTAAATGTATACATTGTATTTCAAGCCACAATGTGAGAGAGAGAGAGGGAAGAGAGAGGGGGCAAGTGCCTGCCATAGAGCAAGCTGGGGGGAAGGGGGGAGGGGAATCAGGGGACATTGTTGGTGGGAAATAGGCACTGGTGGAGGGATGGAGTGCTGGAAATGCTGGTAATGTACGACTGAAACCCAAACTTGGAGATCTGTGTAGTTGTATATCTCACAGTGGTATAATAAGAAAAAAATTTAAAATAATATTATGGCTTCAGGAGTTTAATGAATTGTCTAGTTGTAATAATGCTTTGTTCAAAATATTCTTCCTAGAAATTTAGGGAATATATGGTTAAGTAGAGAATGACTTCACAGCTTTGGATTAATTCATAGCTGAATTCTCATCACTTACTCAGTTGCTAATAAACTGTATAATCTCAAAAGAACATTCAAAATTGCTCCACTAAATTTGGTGTAGATTCAGATGTTTTGTGCTATCTTAGGACTACAGGGATATAAATATAAAGGAGGCATGAATCAGTTGAAATGGTTTCTCTACATAACAAATTCCTGATTAAAACCATTGGTACAAATGGTTACTTTTATATGATTAAAAGTATATGGTTCCATATACTGGACATATACTGGACCATATTCTGGACAATTGCTTTGTTCCAGTACTGCCATAATTGGAAGTTGAAAGATGGGATATTCCTAACACAAATGCTTCAAGTCTTAATTTTTTCAAACCTCTTGTTATTTTCTTCCTTGTTTATTTTATTACTACATGATAGCTGCTTCGATTTCCAATGTTTACAGGTAGGGAGATAAAACAGGATAGCAGAAGTAAAGGAGTAAGCTAAAAGTGAATTTACTTCCTTTATGAGTAACTATTCAGTCTGCCATTGGTCAGAATTTTCTGCACTAATTTCTCTGCCAAAGGGGTGAATTATTATTTCTTATAGGAATGTTTGCTGTCTCCCACCTCAAATAGATATTAGGAAGAAAGATAGCCAGGGTTGGAAATGAGTGTTTCATTAGTTCTATCACTGATGTTACTGCAGATGATTTTTTTTAAACCTAATCATACAAAATAACATTCAAAATAGTTCTACTAAGTTCAAATTAGATTCAGATGCTTCTAGGGAACCCATTATTATTATTTTTTTAATTTTTGCGATGGCTTTTTAAGGTGCCACACAGCGATGCTCAGGGGTTGCTTCTGACTCTGCATAAGGAATTGCCTCACAGTGTGGGGGACCATATGGATACCGTCAGGATTAGACTGAGTCACACCTGTGTACAAGAGCAAATCTTACCACTCTGTGCATATTTGCTCTAATGATTCACGAAGAACCAGTGCTCACCATATTGAGGCAGAGTCACATGAGAAGAAATCCGGCTACGAGTTGACCGGGGATGGACAGCTGGAGAGAGATCAGAGCTTCAAGTTGTGTTTTGACCATTTGGCTGGTACAGGGCTAAAATAGGATGGTACAAAATTTCAGGCAGAATGATAAAAGGAATAAAAGCTCTAGAAGTCATCATGGTTACACATATGGGTGTGAAGTTACAGACTATAGGCCAAGTCAGTGAAGAGAATCCAATTGCTTTTCCACTTGCAGACATGTCTTTGTCCATCGCGCCACCTGAGTTGTACTGAGATGCACTCTTAATACATGCTTTAATGACGAGCCGATATTTCTCTACCGAGAATTTACACGCTCAGGGCCTTTTTTCAAAGTCTTAAGTCTATACAAAATGCAAAGACTGAGCACTTATGAAAATGGGATTACTGATGTGCGCCAGCTGATGTAAGGCGTAGCTCACAGGTGAAAGAACAAGCTGAAGAAAACTCTGCAGGAAGCCATTGTTCTGATGTCAAAGCTTTCAGCTCTAGGAGTTCAAAATTGGACTAACTAAATGCTGCCAGATCTATGATCTCCTTCAGTAAAGTTTTTTCTTTTTTTGTCTTTGACTGGTATGGTGTGGAATCCTATTTATTTCTACCGGTTATGCCCAATGGAAGGCGGGGGTATTTGTTCAATCAACAATTCTGTGTTTACACTGGAAGATGAAACTACAGTAGAAAGGAAGCACTGAACAACTTCTTTTGGCAGAACATTGTAAGGGGCCATCTTACAAGCAAGGCGTCTTTTTTGGAGGAACAATATAAAATCAGCACAAGTACAATCACGGGAGGGTTGATAGTTAGTCTCTAAAAATAAAAAGTATGTTACTTCTAAAAGTAATGTAGAGTATAATTGGCTTTTTAAAGATTTAGTTGAAAGCTATCATCCTTTTCTTTTTGGTGTTTGGGTCATTGGGCAGGTATAAAGACATATTCCCTAGCTCTGTGGTCGAGGGCATACCTGCTGGCAGAACATAAAGGAATCATATGTGAAGGAATTCAGGAAGCAGTAAGCATCAGTCTACATAAATAAGCATTATCTTTTAAATATTTATTATTTTATTTTTATCTATTACTATAAATAGGTCATATTATTTTTCTTTTGCTATTAATTTTTTCTTCTAGGAAATTCTTTTTCTGGCCAGATTAAAATCGACTGATGAGACCTTGTTCTGAATTATAAAACATTTATGGCCGTTCATTGATGGGAGTGAATGCAAACTGTTAATCTACAGTTTGGATCAGAGAGATTCTGGGAATTTACCTCCTACTCATGAGGAGAGGTGGTAGACTTGAAATATCCAGTGGTTGCTTGCATATGGTGCATTAGGAAAGTTTTTTTTTTAGAAAAAATATTTTAACTTATTGAGCAAGAAAAGCTTAAAGCGCTGGTTCGAGACTAATAGCCAGCTTACAGTATTTGCCATTCTGGGAGACAGGCCATGAGTTGGGAGGGGTTCCACCAATTAGGGGACATTGGTGGAGGGTGGAGGCGTCCACTGGAGATAGGACTGTTTTGATGGGAAATTGTATGCCTGGGTTCAACTGAATAACTTTCTAAAGTCGAGATTTCATCAAGGATAAATGACTTTACCTTTGCTTGCCCTTGCACTTTGCTTTGCTTGCTTGCCTTTGCTCATTTGGGTCACACCACGTAATCTACTCCAAGGGGTTTCTCTGGCTCTACACTCAGGGGTTACTCCTGGCGGTTATTGGGGAACATATAAGGATGCGAGGGGATGAGAATCCAGGTGGCGTGTGCAAGAGCAAACACCTACCCGCTGGACTGTGGCTCCGTTCCAGGATAAATTACTTTTTTAAAAAAAAGAGAAAGGGATCTATTGAGTTTTGCTGGATTTGCCTTCTGTGGGGAGGTAGGAAGTATTTTAAGGGGCATGTCTAGTGGGAATGGATGCAGGACCGAAAAATCGCTGTCATGAAAGTCTTTTCATTTATACTCATTACACATGTTTTTGAACATTATTACTGAAGACATCTGAAAAATCATTGCATTGATTCCCATTGGAACTTCCTGCTTGTATGTCAGTTAATATTTGACCACCTGCTGACAGTTGTGGGAAGTCTTAGATAGCTCTGGGCGCAAAGCCACCTGTGGTTGATCAAAGTTGGTGGCTGGATTTCAGTTGGTGAAGGTAACGAAATTATTGTGGAATTAGAAAGGGAATATTCTTTAAAATGTTTTAGAAAATAACTTGCTGAGGAAATTATTTCCTTTATATTCATCTGGCTTCAAAGATTTAGACAGTTTACACTGAGATATTCTTTTCTTTGGCAAAAGGAACAAGAGAAACTTAAAACATCTGCAACCTGATTAATTAAAATTATTTTATTAGTAACAAATACCAGTTGAGGTACTTTGCAGAATAATCTATTATTATTTTCATGGAGTTCAAGTGTCTTCTATATAGTTCTTCAGAGTGATTTGTTTCCCAATCTCTAGAACAGATTAATTATTGATAATTTAAAATTAAAATTTTTAGGTTTCTGCTTTGTATGAAGAGAGTATGTGGGCTGTTCTTTATCATATAGTTTCTATTAGGTTATTTGGATTCATAGGAGCTAAGTAATTCAGGGCGACTTGCACTTCAAGAAAAGAAAATTTCATGCCTCTCCTGGAGGTTTTACTTCTGTGTTATTATAAATGACTTTTCTTAGAATTGGTTGTTTACAATATCCATTTTGTATTGTAATATGCTTTTATAGTTTGAAAAAATGTACTGATTTCAAGACTTCCTTTAATTCTTTTTTTTTTTTTTTTTCTTTTGTGGGCCTGCGACCATTATTCAGGGACTGCAACCTGCACAGAGAAATTGATCCTGGCTGTGCTCAGGGTTACTGTTAGTTGGGGTAGAGCCCAGGCTGGTCATCACATCTCAAGACAGCACCTTACAGACCGTACTATTTCTCAGAGACATATGGTTCAGGGTTGATTAAAATTGAAATTTATTTATGCAGTTCAGTTGGCAAAAATGTGAGAGTGCATCTCCAAAAATAATGTGATATGAAATTAAATATTATCTCATTAATTACACTGTTATAATTTTTGTTTTCTTTATTTTTATTATCTGTAAAGAAATAATACAGAAAAAATGGGTAAAGTTGTGACAATTAAACTGAGCAAACTTTATATTGGACAGCAGATATTGAAGATTGCTTTGTTATGAAAAATTTATAAATGAAAGAGATATCCATGACTAAATTATCTTATTTAACGTATTTTATTATACCACCACCACATTGATACAATCAAAGCGTATGCAATTCAAAGAGTTCATATTTGGGTTTTGGTCACTTACAGTGTTCTAGCACCCGTCCCTCCACCAGTGCCCATGCACCCACCCAGCGTCCCGGGGTTTATACCCCTTCCCCAGCCCCTGCCATATGTTGCTTAGGTTCTTTATTTTCACGCCACTTCACTCTGGATTCCAATTATAACTAATGAGGACAAGAGGTTACTTTTCCATGTGAAGACTAATAATATAATAGGTTGGAAGATAGTACAGTGGGTAGAGTGCTTGCGCTTGCTTGCTTCTTTCACCCAGGTTTGATCTTGAGTACCCTATCATGAGTTCAAGAGACTGTCAGGGTGATCCTGGGTTCAGAGCCAAGAGTAAGCCACCAGGTTGCTGGGGTGCTTCATAAAAGTTCTGTGTGAAGAATTTGTTTTTAATTATATTGGCCACTACTTTGTAGATTATTATTTATCTGGAAAATAGACAAAATAATGTTACATGTTGCCCTGGAAAAGAAAAAACCCTGCTGTGAAATCCTAAACAAATAACTGCTTGTTATAATCTAGGACATAATATTCAAATATAATACGATGAAAAATTTATTTTTGAAATTTATAAGCTAGATGATGCCCAACATGAATAATTTCATGAAGAAGTTAATATTTTTCTGATTACAAGTTTATTTAGAAATAATTCAAGTACACACTGAAACATAATTTATGCAATCATATCAGGGTATTTTAGAAATTCATAAATCTATATCCTTGAGAAAAATTAAAATATTTCAAAAGTGGTTCTTCACTTTTTACTCTGATATTGTTTCATATCACTTCACTTGTCATCCCCTTATTCATTGATTTGCTCCAGCGGTTACCAGTAACATCTCTATAAGTCCTGTAGCTACTAGTGTAGCCAAAGGCATATGCCCGCTCCAGGAACAGGAAGTGCCTCAAACCATTTCGTTTCTAGGTCTTGGGGCGGGTCTGCCAAATTGTACTAGTGTTGGCACATCAGCTATGGCTTACTGGTAGCTTGCCAGGCTATGCTGTGCTGGTGGCATACTATTTACTGATGAACCAGGTATTAGTTGCAGGAGAGATCAGCTTTTCTCTTAGGTGGAGCTTTGGCGAGCTGTGTGGAGTTTTGATGTTGAAAATGGCTTCTCTCTCATGGATCTGAGGCGTTTGAGGGTTTCTCTGGCTTCTTGCGGGGAAACCTCGTAGGATGACATGCCAGGGCTAGAACCCACCTTCCCTCGGTGCCTCATGATCAGCTGAGCACAGGAAGCTGGTAGCAGCTCATGTATCTGTGTCTCTGGTTCAAATATATTTGGGTTTGAAATAGGCTTTTAACTGTGAAATTAGGACTCTGATGATCCAGAGCTTGAGATTGGCTCTCTTGGGTGGAGTTCTGAGGGCTGTGTGCACTATATGTCGTTTCAGATAGTAGGGCGTTTTTGATTCGGTTTATGACCTGGAACTGTAGTTTGCTGCTTGCAATTAGTTTTTCCCTTCTTCAAACTAATAGCTGAATTGGCCTTGAAAGTCAGTAATTTATAAGAACAGGATGTTCTTCTTTGGGTATTTTGCAATCCCAATTATTTTAGCTTTAAAATTACTTGTTTTCAGTCTATTGTACTGATCAAAGACTTTACAGACATGAGCCAGAGCTGCTGCTTGCTCTCTCTGTGTCCAACCGCTCCTGCAGTGCCAAGGGAGGAATAGCGGGTTCTGGCACCAGTCCACACCCAGCAGGGCCTCACAACAAGCCAGGCAGGCCACTCCGTGAGGGCCGCCATCTTCCATCAGACCTCTTGTGGGGGCTCACCCAGCAGCAGGCAGGCTATCACAGCCTGGCTCATGGCCGCTTGCGGCCCACACGGTTCATCAATGAATGCTGTATTTGGGGTGACTACAAGAGTATGCATACATGGCTGAAGCCTGGCAAGCTACCGTGTGCGTATTTACGATTATCGCCAAATACCAGTAACAATTATATTAGGTCATTCCCATGGCCTTAATATATGGTGTCAAGGAAACTCTTTATGTTCCTGGAAAGCAGAATTGCCTGCAGATACACTAGCGCCAGTAAGGACATATGGAGATGATTACTGGTGCCCGATCAAACAGAGAAGTAGATGATGAGCGAATAGTGATAGTGATTAGTTTTCAGTCAAGTAGAAAGAAAGAATTAAAATTTGCATTTAAATAATTGACCTGAAAATAGCCTCTGAGCACACAATTCACCCAGGATTGTCTATCAATGAGGAAAACCAACGAAATTAATAAGCTTTGGCATGAGAGCATTGATTATCTCAGTTATAACTAGGATGCTTTTAATAAATTTGTATCCTGGCATAGCATTTGATTCAGATTTGGCACATTGCTTATAGAGTTCATTTAATGCTTTAGAATGATTAAAAATGGGAATATATTGTTTTCAGAGGGTTCACACATAATTTGAAGACATACAAAGGTTTTTATTATCTGTTTGTAAAAATGTAAGATTGGTTATATTAAAAAATTTATTTTATTTATAACTTTACTCCACTGGGTATTTTTGTCTAACAAAGAGGGTAAAAAGAAAGTAAGATTTTTTTGGCATTATTTATATTTTTTTTTTTAAAATATTTTATTACACCGCCATGTGATATACAATTACAAAGATGTTCATGTTTGGGTTTCCAGTCATACAGTGTTCCAGCACCCATCCCTCCACCAGTGCCCATTTCCCACCACCAATGTCCCCACTTCCCTCCCCCTCCCTAGCCTGCCTCTATGGCAAGTTCTTTATCTCTTCTCTCTCTCTCTTTCTCTCTTCTCTTACACATTGTGGATTGCAATACATACATTTAGAGATTATCATGTATATCTTTTTCCTATATTCAATGCTCAGTTCTAGGCTGGTATTATCACTTTTGACAAATATTGCACACTGTTCCCTTCTCTGTCTTACCTAACCACTGATTCCACATGTTTGTGGTAGATTCCACTTTTTTTTTTAATTGAAAGATGCTCATGTAGAGCTTTGGTTCTACAGTGTTCCAACCACGCACCCTCCGCCCAAACCCATCTCCCATCACCAATGTCCCCCACCTCCCTCCCCCTCCGCACCTCAACCACTTGGCGGGTTCTGTATGTCATTTCTTTCCTCTTTATATCTCCTTCCCAACAAACTTTCCTGCTCTTCGTGGAATGCAGTGCATTAAAAGGCATTACTGTTTCACTATTTTAGTGGACCCCCGGACCCCCGGGGAACCTGGGCTCGAACTGGCTTTGCTCTGTTGATCTGGTGTGAGGCAGTTTCCCAGCGTCCGGACAGCAAAAATGGTGGCTAGTGTGATGGGCGAGTCTCATCCGGCTGCTTCCGGGGCCCCCCAGAGGCGACGGGCCCACTCCCAAAACCCATCTGCCCTCCTCGGGGTTCCATGGTCAGCTAGGCCCGGCGCGAGCCGGCGCCAGCCTCCCAGCCGTCCGTGAGGCCCCTGTATGCTGGCCGTGGGCAGCTCCTGGGCAGGGGCCACCAGGCTCGACAAGATGGAGGGGGAAGGGCTGACCACGCCTCCATCTGGCGACTTCCCAGTGATTCCCGCCTCTTGGAGCCGCCTACCTGGACTCGAACTGGCTTTGCTCTGTTGATCTGGTGGTAGGGGCAGTTTCCCAGCGTCGGACAGCAAAAATGGTGGCTAGTGTGATGGTGAGACTCATCCGGCTGCTTCGGGACCCCCAGAAGCGGCGGGCCCAAAAAGTAAGATTTTGGTTGGAAGTCATTATTGCCTTTGGAATTAGCTGAGATAGTATGTGGAGCTTTCTAAAGAGTGTTATATTTAAACATACAAATTCATAAATCTGTATCACTTGAAGAAAATTAAAATATTTAAATATAAATCTTTGAGATTTAAGGACAAGTCAGGAGGGACATTCAGTTTAAATTGGTAGTGAAGTCATCTTACTTTAGTAAGTCTAGGCACATTTAGGAACACCAAATAACTAATTTTTAGGGGAAGTGAAGAAGTACATTAAGTCCATACTATAGAAGGGCTTTAGGAATCAAAACTATCTGTCCACTCTGGGTTCTCTTTTGATATTGGAGTAATTTTTAGTGGAGTTCAGATTTTGTGATTTCAATGGTGTTAATGAAAGGTTATCTTTTACATAACCCGGGAGTACCACACCTGTCCACCTGGATACTCATCAAAAGACACTGCTACCTCACTTTCAGCCCTCCACATTTACAGCTCAGTTTTTGTGGATCAGTTCTCTGTTGTGCCTGGCTCTGGCCTTTGTTGCTACCTTGCTGCATATCTTAAAGACCCATCTGAGAGAGATCATTCTGTCTCTTTTCCTTGAAGGACTAACTTCACTCAACATGATACCCTCTACTTTTCCATTCATGTTGCTTTAAATTTGTATGATTTTGTATAGGAAAAATGGCTATTAAAGAAGTTACATATTAAATGATAGGAAACATGTAGGTGAAAGAACAGAAATGAAATAGGAAGAACCAGGAACATGGAATAATTTCTTAGAAAGGTAGTTAAAGTGACCTGAGGACATTGATGGATGGAACAACACTGGTGATGGGATCGCATCCGTTCACGGTGTCTTCCCGTTGATCATCTATTTGCTAGAAGCGGGCACCGGTATGTTCTATGTCATATCTCAGCACCGAGTAGAGCCAAAAAGGGCATCCGGGCTGTATTGATAGGCTGGTCCTGCTGGAGTGGAGTTCACAATGAGAGGAAGTCCAAAGTGGAAAATGGTGGGCCCATGGAGTGAAGGAGGGTGGTCTGGCTTGTTGCATGAGGGAACCTGCCGGTGGTGGAGCCAGGAGCTAGAACCCTTCATGCTCGACTGCCTCATGAATGGCTGTGAACCCAGGAGAGCAAGGAAGAGCTCTACCCCATGTGTGAGAGTCTCTGGACCAGCATACCTATGGGCCGGATTAGGGAAAAAGCACTGCTGCAGGGTGGGTGTGATCCAGGCTGTGATACTTAGGCTGGTCTGCTGGGTGGAGATTCTGACTCGAACATTCTGGCGTCTTCCGCTACTCACAGGCGCGCTTCTTGGCTTTCACTTTTGGACTTCCCTCTCATACAACTCCGCAGCTTTTTCTCAATCCGGCCCAGGTATGCTGGTCAGGGGCTTCACTACACATGGGGCAGAGCTCTTCCTTGCTTTCCCTGTTCACGGCCGTTCGCGAAGGGCGGCAGTCGGGAGGCACTTAGGCAGGTTCTAGCCCTGACCCACCACACCGGCAGAGTACCTCAGCAACAAGCCAGACCACCCCTCCCCTCTCACTCCCACGGGCGCGCCGACCACTTTTGGTGGGGATTAGTTTTGGAAATTATGCTTAAAAACTCAACTTTGTAAACAACATAAGCCTTAAAATATAACGAGATAGACAACAGACAGGCTAAGGTGAAGACATCCCCATGATAATAATTTTTCTATTTGTAGTGACTTCTAGGAAGTGACCAATGCTGCAAAATTACAAAACTGTTAATTTTGATCTTACTTTGCAAAGTGACTTTTTCTTCTTTTGGATGGGTTTGAAAGTATTTGTCTTTACTATGAGGGAAGATAAGGATTGCATTCCCTGCCTTCTTTGAGTCATAGTAATTCTCCATATTTTTAAATGTTTTATCTTCTATTATCTTCCACCACACTTTTCTGCTATCACTAAGGAGCTTTGTAACTGGAAAAAATACCAGTCTCAGTTTCTATGTTGAATTTTCGATGATTTCTCCCATGTGCTGTCTCCGCTACTGATATAACATGTTTCATATTTGAAAGTACATCGGTGAGCCAATATCGTTACCTTTTGAGCCATCCATTTTGTACTCAGCTTTTATCAACTGAATTGGAATTAATATGATATTTCAGTGGAATTAGTATGATATTTTAGTAAATTAGTATGATATTTCAAGAGCATTTTGTAGAGTGTGATTTTTACTATAAAAGTTATTATATTTAGCAGAATAAACTTGGGAAGATTTCCCAACGCAAACTGTACTCACGAAGCAGCAGTAATAAAAACAGCGTGGTACTGGAATAAAAACCGGACCTGTGGACACCACTGGAATGAAGTTGAAAGTATCCTGACTCAACTCACCCTCAAAACATGATCAGTTAATCTTTGATAAAGGTGCAAAAGAGTCCAAAATAGATGAAAGCCTCTTCAACAAGTGGTGCTGGGAAAACTGGACAGCTACATGCTTGAAAATGAATTTGGACCTGTGTCTAACACTGCTTGCACAAAAATCAGATCAAAATGGATTAAAGATCTCAATATCAGACCTACAGTTCCGCCAAAAATGCGTTGAAGAAAATATAAGGAAAAACCCTTACGACACATTGAAGATAAGACATCTTCAAAGGTGAAACGCACCATTAACTAAAGCAACTAGAAGAGAAAACATAAACATATGGGACTACATGAAACTGAAGGCTTCTGCACCTCGAAAGAAACAGTGAACAAGAAGAAAGACAGGTCATAGAATGGGAAAGAATATTCGCCAAATACTTTGCCCATCTGATAAGGGGTTAATATCCAAGGATTATATCAGGCACTGGTACATAAATATGTAAAACAAAACAGCCAACCCCATTAAAAAATGGGAGAAGATGTGCAAGAAACTTTGAGAAGGAAGAAATTCGAATGGCCAAAGGCATATGAAAAAATGCTCATCATCACTAATCATCAGAGGAGATGCAAATCAAACAACAATGAGATATCACCTCACACCACAGAGAATGGCCCATATCCAAAGGGTAAAAGCAACAAGTGCTGGCGTGGATGTGGGAAAAGGGGACTCTTATACATTGTTAGTTAGAATGTCGAGCTTCTTGAACCTTTCTGGAAAACAATATGGACATTTTCTACAAGAGACTAGAAAGTGAGCTCCAACATTGGGACAGCCATACAACTCCTGTGGAATATACCTGAGGAAGCTAAAAACACACAGCGGAAACACAATCCACACTTTTATTTTCATAGTAGCACTATTCACAATAGCCAGAACCATGGAAACAACCAGTATGCCAGAGAAATAATGACTGGATCTAGAAAACGTGGTATATCTACACAATGGATCTATACAGCTGTCAGGGAAAATAAGAGAGTTATAAATTTGCCCTATAAATGGATGGTCACGAGAAGAATCATATTTAGTGAAATTGAGTCAGAAGAAGGAAGAGAAACATAGAATGACTGCATTATTGCATGACATAAACATACTAGGTGATCTGACCAAAAGTACCACAAGCACGTGAGAGTCAGAGGAGTTGGAGTAAAAATAGAAGAGGGACACATAATGTGAATAAATGTCTAAAGATTTTGATACCAACATAAGAACTGAAGCATTAAACCACAGACAAAAAATGCAAATGATAGCTTCTAGATTGTCACGTAGTGCAACCCAGACGTGTAGGAGAAGGAGGAGAGAGAGAGAGAGGGAGGAGATAAGAAC
>JAJIBD010024281.1:0-45119 GCA_021461705.1 Cryptotis parvus | reverse complement strand
TATATTTATATATTTATATCTTTTACTTCTGGCTAACTTCACTCAACATGATCCTCTCCATGCCCATCCATTTATAGGCAAATTTCATAACGTCACTTTTCCTAACAGCTGCATAGTATCCCATTGTGTAGATGTGCCAAAGTTTCCTAATTCAATCACAAGTTCTCGTGCACACTGGTTGTTTCCAGATTCTGGCTATTGTGAATAGTGCTGCTATGAAAATGAAAGTGCGGATGGTGTTTCTGTTGTGTTCTTGGCTTTCCAAGGGTATATCCCCAGGAGTGGTATGGCTGGCTCAAATAGGAGCTCAATTTCTAGTCTTTGGAGGAATGTCCATATTGTTTTCCAAAAAGGCTGTACCAGCCGACATTCCCACCAACAATGGATGAGAGTCCCCTTTTCCCGCATCCACACCAGCACTTGTTGTTCTTGCTCTTTTGGATATGGGACATCTCTGTGGTATAAGATAATATCTCATTTTTGTTTTGATTTGCATCTCTCTGATAATCAGTGATGATGAACATTTTTTCCATATGTCTTTTGGCCATTCAAATTTCTTCCTTGTCAAAGTTTCTGTTCATTTCTTCTCCCATTTTTTGATGGGGGGGGCTGTTTTCTTGTAAAATTCTACCAGTGCCTGATATATCCTGGAGTTTAACCCTTATCAGATGGGTATTGGGTAAAAATTTCCCATTCTGTGGACTGTTTTTGTATCTTGATCACTGTTTCTTTTGAGGTGGAGAAACTTTTTAGTTTCATGTAGTCCCATATGTTTATCTTTTCTGCTAGTTGCTTTCTTAGTGGTGTTTCACCTTTGAAGATGCCTTTAGCTTCAATATCGTGGAGGGTTTTTCCTATACTTTCTTCAACGTAATTTATGGATTCAGGTGTGAAATTGAGTTTTTTTTTTTTTTTTGCTTTTTTGGGTCACACCCGGAAATGCTCAGGGGTTACTCCTGGCTATGCTCTCTACGAATTACTCCTGGCGGTGCTGTTTTAATTACTAATGCCTTGTAGTATAGTTTGAAATTGGCAAAAGTGATGCTTCCCATCATATTTTTCCCAAAGATTGCTTTAGCTTTCCGTGGGGGTTGTTTCATACAAATTTCAGGTTTGCTTGGTCTATTTCTTTGAAGAAAGCCATGGGTATCCTTTTAGGGACTGCATTGAGTCTGTACAAAGCTCTAGGGAGTATTACCACTTTGATAATGTTAATTCTCCCCATCCATGAGCAGGGCATGTGTTTCCATTTCCTTGTGCCCTCTTTTATTTTTTGCAGCAGTGTCTTGTAGTTTTCTTTGTGCAGGTTCTTTACACACTTGGTTAAGCTGATTCCTACGTATTTGATTTTCTGTGGCACAATTGTGAACGGAATCAGTTACTTAATATCCCTTTCTTTTCTTTGGTTATTTGTATATTGGAAAGCCGCTGACTTTTGGGTGTTGATTTTGTATCCTGCCACTCTACTATATGTACTTATTGTATCTAGGAATTTTTTGGTAGAGAGTTTCGGTTTCTCTAGGTATAATATTATGTCATCTGTGAATACTGATAGCTTGACTTCTTCCTTGCCTATCTGGATGCCCTCACGTCCTTTTCTTCTCTGATTGCTATGGCAAGTACATCTAGTATTATACTGAATAAAAGATGTTAGAGTGGGCGACCGTGTCTTGTCCCTGATCTTAGGGGAAGATTTTCAATTTTTCCCCATTGAGAATGATACTCGCTGTGGGATTTAGTTAGATTGCTTTGACTATATTGAGGCAGGTTCCTTCAATTCCCATTTTCTGGAGAGTTTTCATCATGATCGGTGTTGGATCTTGTCAAATGCTTTCTCTGCGTCTATTGATAGGATCATGTGGTTTTTATTTTTTCTCTTATTGATATGATGTATTATGCTGATTGAGTTGCTAATGTTGAGCCATCCTTGCATTCCTGGGATGAATTCTACTTGGTCATAATGTATAATCTTTTTGATAAGTCTTTGGATTCTTTTTGCTAGTATTTGTTGAAGATCTTAGCTTCTGTGTTCATCCTGGAGATTGGTCTGTAGTTTTCTCTCTTTGTGTTGTCTCTCCCTGCTTTGGGTATCAGGGTGATATGTGCCTCGTAGAAGCTCTTTGGGAGTGTTTCTGTTTCTTCTATTTCCTGGAAGACCTTGAATATGACTGAGAGTAGGTCCACCTTAAGGGGTTTGGTAGAATTCACTAGTGAATCCATCTGGAACTGGGCTTTTGTGTTTGGTGAGACTTTTAATTACTGTTTCAATTTCCTCGATGGTGATAGGCTTATTCAGGTATTGCAGGTCTTCTTGTTTCAGCTGAAGGAGGTTATAGAACTTCAGGAATTTATCCATTTCCTCTAGATTCTCATGTTTCATGGCATACAGGCTCTCAAAGTAATCTCTGATGATCTTTTGGATTTCTGTATTTTGTGTTGTGATGTCCCCCTTTTCATTTCTGATTCTGTTTATTTGTGTTTTTATCTTTCCCTTTCCTTACAAGTCTTTCCAGTGGTTTGTCAATGTTGTTTATTTTTTCAAAGAACCAGGTCTTGGTTTCTTTAATCTTTTGGATTGTTTTTTGGTTTCCAGCTCATTGATTTCCTAAGTTTTATTTTTTCCTTCTTTCTGCCTGGTTTGGACTCCTTTTGTTGGTCTTTTTCTAATGTTTTCAGCTGTGTAGTCAGGTTATTTATGTGGGCCCTCTCCTGATAAATCCTTGCAGAGCTATGAACTTTCCTCATAACACTGATTTTGCTGTGTCCCACAAGTTCTGATAGTTGGTGTCTTCATTTTCATTTCTTTTTTTTTTCTTTCTTTTTCTTTTTTTTTTTTTTTTTTTTGTTTGGGTCACACCTGGCAATGCACAGGGTTTTTCCTGGCTCTGCATCCAGAAATTACTGCTGGCGGTGCTTGGGAGACCATATGGGATGCCAGGGATTGAACCTGGACGGGAACAGGGCTGACCGCATGCAAAGGCAAACGCCCTACCCTCTGGACTATCGCTCCGGCCCCTCATTTGTTTTTAAGAATCTTTGGATTTCTTGTTTAATTTCTTCTATGACCCCATGGTTGTTCAACAGTGAGCTGTTCAGATTCCAGGTGTTTGGTTTGACTCCCTGTTTTTGTCCATTGTTAACTTCCATTTTCAGTGCATCATGGTCTGAAAGGATAGTTGACACAATTTCTATCCTTTTATTTTATTGAGGTATACTTTGTGGCTCAGCATGTGGTCTATCTTGGAAAATGTTCCATGCGCACTGGAGAAAAATCTGTATTCAGCTTTTTTGACAGGTAAGCCCTGTATATATCCACTAGCTCTATTTCTTCCATTTCTTCCTTCAGGGCCAGTATTTTCTTGGTGAGTTTCAGTCTTGTCGAATTATCCATAGTTGATAGAGCAGTGTTGCTGTCTCCAACTAATACTGTGCCACTGTTAATATCTTTGAGGTCTATTAGCGGTTGTCTTAAGTATTTTGCTGGCCCCTCGTTGGGTGCATATATGTTTCACTTGTATCACTTGTCTTCCTATTGATCATCGATTTATTCGAGCGGAAACCAGTAACATCTTCATATGTCCTGTCCCATACTAGTAGAGCCCAATATCAACTGCTTACTCTAGGAACATAAAGCGCCTCAAACCATTCCATCAGGTAATGGGAATGGGATCTATAGTTGTTACTCACACTTGGCAATATCAAATACGACACAGGTAGCTTGCTAGGCTCTGCTGTGCAGGTGGGATACTCTTGTATCATCTCTAATCTTGAGCATTATTGATGAACTGTGCAGCCACAAAGTGGCCACGTGAGCTGGGCTGTGATCAGCTCTTCTGCTGGGTGGAGCTCTGATGAGAGGAGAGCCTGGATGTGGAAAATGGCTGCCCTCATGGTGTGGGGATTCCTCTGGTTTCTTGCGAGGCTCTGCTGGGATGGTGGGCCATGGCTAGAACCCGCCATCCTTCCTGGACACCTTGTGATCAGCTGAGCACAGGAAGAGCTTGTAGCAGGTCTGCTCATGTATGTAAGTCTCTGGATCAGTGTACCTGGGCTGGGCTTGAAAAAGACTGCTGCAGGGTGGGTGTGTGATGAGCCGGGCTGTGATCAGCTTTTCTGCTGATGATTAGTAGTGTAATTTCTTCCCTTATATACATACCCCTTAATTAATAAGAAATGGCCTTCATTGTCCTTTCTAACCTTTTTCATCCTGAATTCTCTAATATCCGATACTAGTATGGCCACTGTGTCCTTTTTGGAAGGGTTGTTTGCATGGAGAATTGTCTTCCAACCTTTGACTTTGAGTCTATGTTTGTTCTGATTATTCAGATATATTTTTTTTGTAGACAACAGAATGTTGGATTCAGCTTGTTAATCCATTTTGCCACTCCGTGTCTCTTAATTGATACATTTTGACCATTGACATTGAGATTCTTGTCATGGGATTTTGTGTCATCTTTCTGTTTAAACTTGTTGTGTTTTGGCTTTTGTCATTCAATACTTTTATAACTTGCTTTATCCTTACAATGATTATAATAAATGAAGCCTTTAGTTTCTTCTTAACCATAAAGAAATTGAGGTTCGAAAAATGTCAGATGAAATGTCTGAAGTCATATGACAAGAGTAAAAATTCATTATGTTAGTCTGAGGAGGTAGAGATTATTCTAAGCACTTATATATAATCGCCTGCTCTGAGTTACGGATTATTATTAGCTCCACATTTTTTCTTAGGAAGAAATAGAAACACAGAAAAGTCTGCTAAGTTCCCCAGTAACTTATTTGTTCATGCTCTCTATTCTTTTCTCCTTTTTTTTTTTAGTAAAAAGTGGCTTTGCAGCAGGAGCAAACAGATGGTGAGCACAAAGGTGGCATCCAGCAGCGCCCCAAGCAGACCCTGACATGTATGTGAAATCGAGCTGGCGGTCTGAGACATACACCCTCACCTTTCCCACACGTGTTTTGGGTACTTCTCAGTGGGCCCTTTGAACTCGTTCTTAAGAGCAGTGAGCTCTTTTGCTCTTATGTTAGCTCTTACGTTAGCTCTTACACTCTTTAAACACCTTGTCTCAGTTCACTACTGCCTCCTGAGTCTACTAGTTTATTGCCTATTTGTGTTTTAGGTCAGAACTAGCAGTGTTCAGGGCTTGGGTCTGTGCTCATGGCTTACTCATGGTGGAGCTCTGGAGACCAGTTGGGGTGCCTGAGATGGAAGATCCTGGGTGACTCACATGCAAGGCAGGGCCTTACCCTTTTACTATTGCTCTGGCCCCTAAATCTGTTTTTTAAGCTGTATTTTTTTAAAAATTCATCAAAACACCGTGAGATAGGTGTTTACAAATTTGTTCATGATTGGTTTCACCCATAAAATGTTGCAGCACCCATCCCTCCACCAGTGCAAGTTTCCCACCACCATTGCCCCCAATTTCTCTCCCTTTCCCCCACGTCTATAGCAGGCATTTTCATCTCTCTCTCTCTCTCTCTCTCTCTCTCTCTCTCCCTCCCTCTCCCTCTATCCTCCTCTCTCTTCTTTTGCACATTGTGGTTTGCAGTACATACACTGAGTCATTATTATTATATCTTTTTGTCTGTGTTCAATACTGAGTTCTAGCATCATATTACCATTTCCAACTATTATTGGCAAACTGATCCCTTCTCTATCTTATGTAACCCTGGAAGACATGTCAAGGGTTGAAATCTACCACAAATGTGTGGGAGGCAGAGGGTAACCTGTATGTTTTGGGATGTAAAGTATCTAGCTTTGCAACTTCATCTCTTATACAGCTAGGTTGAGATGTTAAAAGTTGAAGTGTCAATCCTGAGTTGAGGTGACCTCTATTAGGGTGAACCTCTGTCTCAGTTTCTCCTGCCCAACTTGATGGGGACCTTCTTTATTTGTCCTATGCTTAAATTCTTTCATTTTGTTTTTGGTCCACACCTTGGAAGTACTCAGGGAAGGGCTTAGTGGAACCACATGGGGTGCCGTGTGATCAAACCCAGGTCGACTTCATACACGACAAGAGTCCAACCACCTGTACAATTTGTAGCTGTAGAGTCCTGTGTTCATAGCAGCAGATGACTTGAGAATTCTCTTATGCTTTCATCTGGAATAGGAACCCAGGTGTTGGAGGAATGCTCTGTGCTTGGGGATTTGGCCGTGGATCACTCCTGGCAGAGTTTGAGGGGGCCTATTGGGGTTTAGGTATTGGACCTGGGTTACAAGACAAGCTTGCTTACAAGCTTACTTAACCTGCTGTACTGTATGTCTCCCCGCCCCATGGGATGCTCTGGTTTTGATAGGAATAGTAATGGCTTCTTTGTTGGTATGGCAGTTTATAATCAGATGGTTTCGTTTTTCCCTCTCCCCTTCCCATGATATCACTTCCAACCCAGTGTCTTATTTAATTGTGAGTGAAAGATGGGTCTCCCATTTGGTCAACAGGAGCAGTGGTTCAGTATGAGGATCTGAGGACGTGGGAACCACCAGGGCTACCCCAGTGCTTAAGGGGTCATATAGTACTGGGGTTGAAACTCAGGTCTTGGCACATTCAAAGCATATACCTCAACCAGTGAACCAACTTTCAGGCCCCTGATGTCTTAGTTTATTTTTAAGTATTGTAAAATATAAGATTTCCTACCTTGACCACTATTTTTTTTTTGTTTTTGTTTTTGAGCCACATCTGGTAATGTTACTCCTGGCTCTGCACTCAGGAATCACTCTTTGTGGTGCTTAGGGTATCCTTATGGGGTACAAAGGATCGAACCCTGTTGACCGTGTGCAAGGTGAGCACCTTACAACTGTAGTATTGCTTTGGCTTCTACCTTGAACACTTTTTAAGGACATAGTTTAATAATTTTGAAGAGTAAGATGGTTTCTGTTGTGGTGGGTCTTCCATTGTGGTGTTCAGAGGCCCGGAGCCTCCTCCAGCTCCCACCAATAGGGCCGACAGTTCTGTGTGAGGGTCTGAGGATTTGACATACACAGGCCCTGTAGTGCCTGTGATTATCCAACCAGTCTGGCAGTGCTGGGTCTCATGAGCATTACCGTATTGTGCCAGGCATGCATCCAGCAATGCTCTGGAGACCACATGGGTGTGGCTCGAATCAAACTGAGTCCGGCCCTATAAAGGCATTTTCCTTAGTCGCTATGAAGGCAGATGGCCTTTTAATGTAGCTTCGTTTTAGCTTCTTGGCCATATAATAAATTCCATAGCGTGAAAGTGTATAGTTTGATGAATTATGAAAAAACCTGTAAGATATTTACTATAATCAAGATAAAAACACATTTTTGTGAATCCAGAAAATTTCCCTGTGCCCCAGTCTCTCTTTTATTTTTTAAGTACCTATTGGTTTATTTTTATTAAACTACTGGGAATTTGCAATATTGATAATGAGTTTTTTACATAAATCTTTTCCAATTTATGTAGAAATTCCAATTTATGTAAAAAGTACACCTAGGATCAGAGTTCTGTTTTATCAGCTTTGTTGATCAAGTTCTGTGAATAATCTTTCCAGTTTTCTTGCCTTTGGCAATTTGTTTCTCCCTTTACTGTCTGCCTCTTTTTAGTCCCTTTTCTGTCCCTTGCTACTACTGATTTGATGTCTGTCACTCACATTTACGTTGCAGCTTCTAGAATATCATGAATGATACCATATTATATGCATGTTTCAGATGATACTTAGATTTCATATAATGCTTTAAAATGTGATGTATTGTTTTAGATATTAATGGTTCATGCCTTTTTTCATTGCTGCGTAATGTTTCATATTATTCATTCATTCACCCATTTGTGAACATTTAGATTATCTTTATCTTTGAGATATTACAAATAAGGCTATGGATATAATATTTATTTTTATTTCCTGTCCGACATTCTTTTTCTGCCTCTCATAATTCAGCAATTTAGGAGTCCTTTAAAAAGTGACTTGTAAAAATGTGTCCCCCCATTAGAAAAATCAAAGATTCAATTACATCTGCAAATGGTGTGTTTGAATAGTTAAGTTTCCTTTATTATTTTTTATTAATTGTTTATTAGAAATCAGTGGGGGAACAGAAAAAGGGGCAGGGTACAGTGATGAGACAGATTTCTAAACATCTAGTTTTTATTGGCTGGAGATTCATTTCCTAATAAAAAATTTCCAGTGTTGGTTGTGTTTAAATGAGTAAGGTCGGTTTCATCTGAGTATAATGAAATATTATGAGCATTTTTGGATGATTTTTCCCCTCACTAAATCTTTTTTATAGATGTCTTGATTCATAAAGGAATATATGTTCATGAAACTTTGTACTCAATTTTATTTTTATTTTCTCTGCCTATTTTCATTCCGTGAGAGACTGTGGCTTCCTTTTTTGGTAAGTAACTTTTTCTAGCTTTTCAGTCTATTTTGCTTTTCAGGGCTGTGCTTTACATCTCTCCCAGAAGAGGGAAATGACTCATTTCTATCCAGTAGCATGTAGGTGTTTGATGAATGTTGCTGCCAGGTAGAAATAGATTGTAATGCCAGTGTAAATGGAGTTTTACAGCTCTTAAAACCGGAGGGTTTTCAGTTCTTTTGATTTGAGAGGAATTTAAACTGAGAGAAAATAAAATGAGAAATTGTTAAGTGTTCTGTGATCTGAGATACGACTTAAGGAAACATAAAAAGTGGTTAATGCCATGTGATGGATGAACCTCCTGCATGACTGCTGTGTTCCATGAGATGCTGTGCCCTAACCTCGTGGTGTGGGAGTGAATGTGCTTGAGCAGGGCAATGCCCTAGGCGGGAAGTAGGCGTGATGGGCCAGCCACCCAAAAAGAATGTTTAAGGCTTCTTTTGGTTTCTTTGTTTTTGTTGCTGTTTGGGGTGACACCCAGGGATGCTCAAGGGTTCCTCCTGGCTCTGCATGCAGGAATTACTCCGGGCAATGCTGAGGGAGGGGATGGGGGCTTGGGGTATGCTATGGGACTAAAAGATTGAACCTGGGTCAGGTTCATGAAAAACAAGCGCCCAATCTGCTATACTATGTCTTCAGCTCCAGAATGTCTGAGATTTCCTATTGTGGTGAATTCAAAGAATGCTCCAAGTTTGTGTCTTGTTCAGACTGCAGGGGCAGACAGAAATAAGAAAGTGGAGTATGCCATTATCTTCCTCTGCATGTCTTAATGTTCTAAACATATAGCATTGTCTTCAGGCCTTTTCTTTAAAGGCGCAGTGGCAGCTTCTCATTGAAGACCACAAGAAGGTAAGTTGTGAAAACGACATTGCCCTATAGAGCAACTGCCCTTCTGGGACATGAGAATGGTATTTAGTTACTTATATGGAAAGTCTGATGTTAGACTTTCAGGGCACAATTCCATGCATGGTTGAATGAATAAAACAAAGTTGTAGGAAATAAACTGTCAGTGTGTGACCAAAATATTTATTCTATATTTTGCCACCTAGTTACCACCACCAGTTAATCACGACAGTCTGTTTTTAAGTAATATCGGTACATCATGCAATTTGGTACTAAATGGATGGAACTAAGAGTGTATTATGCCTGGAGAAGTTAGACAGAAGGCATTGGATGGGTACAGAAAGATCTCTCTCAGATGTGGGATATAAAAACCACTCAAAGGTGAAATATAAACAACGCCACTGGCCATTTATGAAGGAATAACAAATGACCACTGGCAAAAGATCCTGAGAGTAGTGGCAAAATGTAGTTGACCGGGCAGGTGGGCAGGTGAGTGTGGGAGGGACCTTGGGACATTGGGAGAAGGATGTTGACACTTGGTAGTGGGGGTGTTGGAACATTGTATACTTGATACTTTATTCTTAACAGTATTATAAATCACATGCCTAAGTAAATATATACTTTAGAAAGCTTCACATAATGGTCTTACTCCACATTTTTTGAATAATAATTGGCATAGATTGATGGTGATTGCATAGAGAAATGTAGTAAATTGGGCTCCCTAGTGTGACAGCAGTGAGGCAGGGGATAGGAGAGATATGGGGTAGGAGAGATGACGGGCCATCTAAAGCCTCTCTTCATCTCCTTAGTCTTATATAAATTAGAAATACGAAAGTGAAACTTAGAAATATCTATGTCATTCATTGTAGTAAATGCAAGAAGAAATCTGGCAAGAGAAAGTCGTTAGCAAATTTATTGACCATCTTTACTGAGCCTGAAGCAGACCCTGAATTAAGACATCCAGCCTTTGATTACAGGCCTCCTAGAGTGATTACTATGTGCATTTTAAATCTGATTTTTTCAAGTCTTATAATTCAAACCGAAGAATAGAGTCATTAGTGATAGCTCATTCTATAAATTCTTTATTAAAGCCTATAGCTGTGAAAATAAATAAGCCTTAAAAGCTTAAATCATCTTAAAAGGTTTTTTCTATTATGGGCATTAACTGCAAGAGACTTTTTATGAAAGACAAAGGGTTAGCACTTACATTTATACATTGGGCTGATGGTGCTTGGCAGAAGGTCTGGAAACTTGAAGACTCCAACCCCTAGAACTGTTGAGATTTATTCCTTCTGTCTCTTCTAGAGAGCTTTAGCTCTCTGAGATGAAAGTCAACATTTCCCCGAATTTGCCACTGGAGGGCTCAGTGGCCTTTATAATGTTACTTTCAGAGATGAGAGCTTATATTTGCAGAGCAGGGAGAGTTTGGGGCAGAACATTTTCTCTTCTATTTTGAGAAAATCTTTTCTTAGGATGACGGGGGTCACCTGGAGGTCCTGAGTACATTTCAGCCAACATGTTTCAGAATGCCCTCAAAGATGGAAAACTTGTCATTGCCACATGTGAGCCGAAACAGAATATGCTGTGTCTCAGAGACTGCCTGGAAGTCAAGATTCTACAGAGCTGGTTTATATGATGCACACATGCATTAGTGAGTGTGGGCTGGTAGAGAGAAGAGGTGGAGTCTGTAGTAATTCAGGAATAGTTCATTGATGTGGGGTGGGCAGAGCAGGGATATGACAACATATATGTTATCATTTATTATTTTGGTTTGGGGCCACACGTAGCATAGCTTGGAATCAACTCTGGTTCAGTGCTTGGGTGTTGCTCCTGGTGGGGGGTTTCAGGCCAGGGCTCCTGCCTGCACACATGCTCCAGTCTATTGGACTACCAGGCCCCACATGCGAACAGTTTAAGGACCAATGGAAGGATATAGGGTGAATGTTAGATAGTTATCACGGATGGCTCCAGCATTCCTGTGACATTTTCTTTTGTGCAAATTGTAATTGCAGTAATTTCACGACATGTGTTATTTGCCCGAGTGCTTCAACTTCTTTTTTTTCTGATGTAATTTTTTAAAATTTTTATTATACCATGTGAGATATACAATTACAAGGATGATCATAATTGAGTCTCTGCCATTCAGTGTTCCAGCATCCATCCCTCCACCTGTGCCAAATTCCCACCACCCATATCCCAAACACGCCTCCACCACACCCAAACCCTGCCTGCCCCTATTGCAGGCACATTTTACTTCTCTGTCTATCTCTTTGTCTCTGAACCTGCACTTCTCTCTCTTCTGTTACACTTTGTGGCTTGCCCTATAGATTCTAACGATATATGAATGTCTCTATGTGAAGATTCAATAGTGAGTTCTAGTGTGACATTGTAATTCCTCATTCCCCATAACCTCTCCAGTTTGTTGCAACTAGAATGATCATTAAAGTGTATAAATGAGAAAGATCCTGGGAAGGACCTGGTTCTAAAATGCATTATAGTCTTAGATTGTCCATGGCTGCACGCCAGCGACATATGGATCTGGAGTGTCTGTCTTCCAGCGGTTGGCTGTGGTGGCTGGGAGCTCAAGGCCATATCCACTGACCTGGAGTCTGAGGAATGGGTGGAGGGGCCCAAATCCCCGCTCCAAGTCCGGCCAGCATGGCCGCCTGCATGCTGAGCAAGCCCTAGGAGCTACGTAGGACACAGCCAGGGGCTGGCCAAGCCTTTTACCGTTCCCCAGGAACTCCATGGCCACTCCACATGAGGCTGATCTGCTCAGCTGTGGATCTGGAGTGTCTGTCTTCCCATGGTTGGCTGTGGTGGCTGGGAGCTCAGGGCCACGCCCACCGATCTGGAGTCTGGGGAATGGGTGGAGGGGCCCAAATCCCTGCTCTAAGTCCGGCCAGCATGGCCACCTGCATGCTGAGCAAGCCCTAGGAGCTATGTAGGATACCACCAGGGGCTGGCCAAGCCTTTTACTGTTCCGCCAGGAACTCCATGGCCACTCCACATGAGGCCGAGCTGCTCAGCTGTGGATCTGGAGTGTCTGTCTTCCCGTGGTTGATAGTGGTGGCTGGGAGCTCAGGGCCACGCCCACTGATCCGGAGTCTGGGGAATGGGTGGAGGGGCCCAAATCCCCACTCCAAGTGCTTCAACTTCTTTGACCTTGATGCCAGGTTAATTGATGATGGGGTTAAGGAAAGGAATTTTGGGACTGAGGAAATAGTTTAAAGGTTCCAAGTCTCCTGACACCAAAATCTGGCCTCACCCCCAGAAGGCTAGGGTGTGGCCTTGATGGCCCTCAGCACAGCTGGGACTGAAGCTGACAATGAGGCTCACAGCTCCTGGGTAGGTCCCAAGCTGTGCCATGTGCTGTCCCAAGTTGAAACAGTAACATATATGGAGGCTGAGAGATAATATAGTTCCTTGCACATGACCAACAAGGTTCAATTCCCAGCACCCCATATGGTCCCCTGAACCCACCAGGAGTGATACCTGAGTCAAGAGTAAGTCAAGCACCACTGACTGTGGCATCAAAACAGAACAAGCCAAAGAAGAAAATAACATGTTGTTACATATATATGTATATATAATGCTTATATATGTATATGTATACATTTATATATATAGTCACACCCACTCCACCCACCCCATGCACATTAATGATACATTGCGCACTACGTTCACCTCTAGCACATTGTTGGAAACCCAGCTCCCAAAAAAGTTTTACTTGAATGCTGTATCAATTTGGTACAAGTTTTAAATAAAAGGCATGGGGGTATTAATGAGTTTTTGTGAAAATTTGGAGATCCAGCCCCCAAGAGAAAATGTAAAAATAACATAAAGCAGAGAGGTGGAAGCCTCAGAATGACTCTTAAGTTTGTAAAAGCTTAGTTAGTCACTAATTGAAGGGCCAACATAGTTGCTACACTGAGGCAGGTGTGTACCACCTGGATGTGGTTTAATTAGCACAAATTGCAGTGTCGGCATCAACATATTAAAGAAATAATATGGCAATCAGACGAGTGCGTTGGTGACGATTGCTCACTGAAATCTAAGGGAGGAGGTGAACACTTTAGAAACTTTGGTTTCTTTCTTGCTAAGAGCTGCTCAAGAAGTCTAGGATGGATGTTTTCAAGTCTTGTGACATTTCTGCCAGGGTGATGGATGCTTCTTTATGAGCTGATATTCCATGTGAATTCAGCTGCATTCGTTCACAGACTGCAGGAATATGACAATACTGCACTCTTGTCATATCCCTTTGTATGTTCTGGTCTATGTGTCGTTAGACTTTCACAGCAGCTCAGAACCTATATTTGTGGCTGCTGGGAGAATTGGATTCTGAGTGCAGAGATGAAGAACAGGACTCTAAGCCATGGCCAGCTCACCAGGGTGAGTGACAATTTCTCGGCTATTAGCTGTTTGACGATGGACCTGTCATAGTGACTGATGCCTCTCATCACCTCTCTTTCTTCCAGTGTCTACAAAACCAACTAACTGTTTTAGAGAGTAAGTTAGAAGATATTGCAATGGGGAAATGATAAATTTTGAAATTAAGTACCAAGTATTAAATTCTAAATTTTCCTGTCATATTTTATTCATGAGTCAGATTTAGTGAGCACTTACTACATGCTTACCACCTTGCAATTTCCCTCTTGCATTCCAATGCAATTCCAAGGCAATTCCAATGCCAAGAAAATAAAACAAAATATCTTTCTTCCTTGGGAGTCTGTGTTTCTCCCCTTGAAACTGCATCTCTCGTTTTTAGCAGAGTCTTCTTGGCAGCTAGACTGTCAGGGGCTTAGTTGTTGGCCCTTAATGTAGCCCAGAGAAACTGAAGCAGCTCTCTCACTCAGAGGGTGTGGGCCCATCCTACCAGTATTATTCTCTGCTGCACAGATTCCAAGCTTATTTCAACTTGTCCTCTGTCCCTCCTGGCCTTTTTTGAAACTACCCTCCGCAGATGTTTCTGGGGAACTTTGGTCCAAACTTAGCAAGGTTGCCTGCTGGCTCTGGGAACAGGTTAAGTGACTGGGAAGGACAGAGCCGTTAGACCGCCAGGTCTTACTATTTTGCCTGGAAGGGTGTCACCTTGTAGAGCCTGAGAAGCTCATTGAGATTCTAGCTCAAGGACCGTGCTTCCTCTCCAAGCAGAACCCAAACCAGGAACTAGAGAAAACTGCCACATGTCAAGTATTTCTAGGAACTTGTTGGAGATAACTGATGTTCAAGTGACTTATACTAAAGAGATTATAATGTGTTTATGGTCTCAATATGCTAACAAAAAATTATGTCAGTAAAAATGGCTTCACATTCTGTTGCCTTTGGGGTTTTGTTATTTCCATGCTATGTCTCTTTGTGTTCCACCTATTGTATATTTGTTAGTTACTATTCTTTAGTTTTATTATTTTATTGATTTCTTTAGGATAGTGGATCTCAATTGAAAGCAGTTTTTATTAAATATTTTATTATACCACCGTGAGATATACAATTACAATGTTGTTCATGTTTAGAGGTTTCGGTCACATAGTATTCCAGCACCCGCCCTCCACCAGTGCCCATTTCCCACCACCAATGTCCCCAATTCCCTCCCCCTCCCATAGCCTGCCTAAATGGCAGGTTCTTTATCTCTTTTCTCTCTCTCCCTCTCTCTCTTTTCCTTCTCTTACACATTGTGGGTTGCACTACATATACTTAGAGGCCATCATGTGCATTTTTTGCCTGTATTTAATGCTCAGTTCTATGTTGGTATTAACCCTTTCGACATTTATTCACACATGTTCCCTTCTCTGTCTTGCCTAACCTCTGACTCCCATACATTTGCGGTAATTTCCACTTTTGGTAGGACCTCCTGATCCACGTTTTGCCTGACACTGGATTTTGGTGTCATAATATGTATATGTATATATATATATATATATATATATATATATATGTCATGCAAATAAATGCAGTCATTCTATATCTCTCTCTTTCCTTCTGACTAATTTCACTCAACATGATCCTTTCCATGTCCATCCATTTATAGGCAAATTTCATAACTTCATTTTTCCTAACAGCTGCACAGTATTCCATTGTGTAGATGTACCACAGTTTCTTTATCCAGTCATCAGTTCTCGGGCATACTGGTTGTTTCCAGGTTCTGGCTATTGTGAATAGTGCTGCTATGAAAATAAAAGTGCGGATTGTGTTTCCGCTGTGTGTTTTTGGCTTCCCAGGGTATATTCCCAGGAGTGGTATGGCTGGGTCAAAAGGGAGCTCAATTTCTAGTCTTTGGAGGAATGTCCATATTGTTTTCCAGAAAGGTTGTACAAGTCGACATTCCACCAACAATGTATGAGAGTCCCCTTTCCCCCACATCCACGCCAGCACTTGTTGCTTTTACCCTTTTGGATGTGGGCCAGTCTCTGTGGTGTGAGGTGATATCTCATTGTTGTTTTGATTTGCATCTCTCTGATGATTAGTGATGATGAGCATTTTTTCATATGCCTTTTGGCCATTCGAATTTCTTCCTTGTCAAAGTTTCTGTTCATCTCTTCTCCCCCATTGAAAGCAGTTTTGTCCTTCCAGGGATCATTTGGGAATATGTGAAGACATTGCTTGTCACAGCGAGGGTGATTGAGCTTGTATCTAGTGAGTAAGTTCTGGGGACACTACTCAGCATCCTACAGTAGACAGACTAGCTCACCAGGATAAGGAATTACCTGACTCCAATGTCTAAAGTCTTTTTGTTGTTGTTGCATTTTTTTGGGGGAGTCACACCCAGTGATGCTCAGGGATTTCTCCTTGCTTTGCATTCAGGAATTACTCCTGGCATTGCTCAGTTGACCATATGGGATGCCAGGGATGGAACCAAGGTTGGTCGTGTGTAAGGCAAACACCCTACCCCTTGTACTATTTGCTCTGGCCCCAAAAAGTCTAAAATTTTAAGGTTGATGAATACTGCTTTTACTTTTATATTCTGTAATTTCAAAGCATCAAAATCTGTACTTGAATTTGGCAAGAGGGAAAGCTGGGAAAGGTCACTTTATTTCTTTCAACTAGTAAATTAAAGATCTGCATATCTCCATGAATTTTGCACTGCTGGCTGCAGTAGCCCAGGTCTGGAGTCAGCCCAAAAAGAGCCCACACGCCCAGCAACAGATGAGTGCATAAAGAGCCGTGGCACATGCCTGTAGCAGGATATAATTCAACTACAGGCACAGGTGAAAGTGGTAAAAAAGATTTAAACGTGAAAGGAAACCCAGAGGCAGGAGTTGCGGGAGGCTGGTACTCTGCTTGCTGGTGATTCTGGTGTACCAGCTTTGTGCTCCTGAAGCATTGATATTAATATAGTTTAAATAATGGTGCCTTTAAAAAAGGCAAAGGTGAGACCTGTGCTTTTCTCTCCTGTTTGAACCGACGAGGTGATCAGGAAGAGGACACATGACTGAAGTGCTATGTGGGTGATTCGTGTACTAGACAGATGTCCCTGGAGTGAGCCACTAAAAAATATCCAAGTCTAAAAGCCCACTTGGTGGCAAACCCTACTTTGCCATTGGTGAAGTTTTTCTGTCTTTGTGATGATTATAGCAGTATTTTTCAATTCTACGGAAAATGTCTTTTTCTTTTAGAAAGAATGATTTTTAATAGTTCAATATGTTAAAATAAATGTATAGTTTTAGAAGATGAATACATGTAACTCTTGTAAAATAAAGGAGAAGGGAATTTATGGTAAAAATAACCATAGTAATGTTTAAATGTATAGTCATAATTCTTTATGTTATTCTAAATATACCCTCAGGTGCAGTGCTATGATCCTTGAATTTCTGGAACCACTGTAGTTAAGGAGTTGGATTAGGATCATACAATTAAAATAAATGGAAGTCATATTTCCTAGGTATATAACTTTCAGATTGGGGCTTTATAAAGACTGATCACTTAATCACTTGATCACTTGACATCTCATTATTTGTTGATTTGCTCCAGTGGGTGCCAGTAATATTTCCATTTGACCCTATCACATGCCAGTGTATCCCAATGGCATCTGGTTGCTTCAGGAATACAAAGAGCCTCAAACTGTTAGTTTATAAAGATGATATTAAAGTAAAATTCATAAACCAAAACATAGGAAAAATTTTTTTTTTAATCATTAAAAAATTTTCGAAGTTCAAAGTGGTCAGGGAGGATATGGATTAAAATTGTCACTTGATCACTTGATCTTTTTTATTTTGTTTCACTGTGGTATAAAAATTTTTTTAGAAAAACAATTGCATCTTAAGTATTTCTATGAGTTAATTTTTAGGTTTTGGAAAACACTATAGATTTTGTGGAAAATTACCAAATGGTTTATATTTCCAACCTTTTCCCAATTATTGTGTATCCATCTTTTGTTGAGGCTGTGTAGCATGGGAATTTATCTATTCTCTATTTCTTTCCCTCTCCCTCTCTCTGTATCTATATGTTAAGGGTCACATCACAGTGTTAGGGGCTACATCAGCAGTGCTAGGGGGCCAAATGCAGTGTTGGGATCAAACTGGGATCAGCTGCATGCAAGAGGTCCTTTATGGTCTCTCTAGCCACCTGAGATGGGAATTAAATGTATCCATACTTAAGTGTGAATCCAAGATCTGCCCTATTAGCAAAGTGAACCTGGGGCAAGTCAGTTAATGGTTTTTGTATAAAAATACACATGAGAATAATATTTATCTCTTGAACTTATTGTGGGAATTTAATGGGTTACTGTGGACAAAGCTGACAGCCATGCCTGGCACAGAGCAAATGCAGTGTGGACTGTAACAAAGGATAGCTGACCTCTTATTTATTTGTCTGTGTCTATATCATTATCTCCACATCTCGGTAAACAAGTAGAGTTCTCTGTTTTGACCCAGCCTTGTGTCAAAATAAATGCTTGCTTTAAATTGGGTTCCCTGGACCTGACTTTGATTGTGATGGGGAGTTGATATGATTACACTCTCCTGTCCTTTGAGCATTGGTAAAGGGCACCTCTCTTGGAAATGCTGAATTCTCAGGCACTTTTAGCTTTTGTTATGGGGCCTGAGCAGGAAGAATGTTTGTTTAGGGATGATAGATATTCGAGGTGTACAGGTTTTAGACATCTTTATTTGTAACAAAAGAGTTGGTGACTTTCATTTTAATGAAATTGTTCACTCTCAAATGCACGAGGTTTACTTTTCCAATAGATATGCCATTTAGTAGTGTAACTTAGATACTCTGTTTAATGTGGCTGGATCATTTCTCCCTGAGTGTACATAGGAATGCTCATGCATAGTTCACAATGGTGCCATGAATCTTGCTTTGGAGGGATAGTGGAGCGTAACTCAAAACAGTCGAGTCATGTATTTGCTAAGAAACTGTGTACTGGCCTGCTAAAATTTATACCTTTATTACTTGTCATACATGCGTGAGTTAGGTATCATCCTAATTTATAGCCAGACGTATAAAAGGGTTCAGTTTTGCATGAAAGTCATACAGAGCCAGCTAGAATAAAAATTGAAGCCAAAGTTATGGTCTTTGCCTGTTCCTGTCACATAGGAAATAGGGGAAAACTTTAAAATCTGAATTTAAGTTGGCATCTCGAGACATAAAATTGTCCTTTAAACGTTTCAGCATTTTATTTTGGTTTTTTGCTTTTTGGGTCACACGCAGCAATGCTCAATGGTTACTCCTGGCACTGTACTCAGGAATTATTCCTGGCTCTGCTCAGGGGACCATATGGAATGCTGGGGATCAAACCTAGATCAGCTGTGTGCAAGGCAAATACCTTACCCACTGTATTATCACTCTAGCTCCTGCATTTTGGCATTTTAATGTTTCTAAACAGTGTGGAACTTCTGTGCTTGTGTTTGTGAGTGAGTGAATGAGAGAGAGAGAGAGAGAGAAATTGTTCATCTTTGTGTCAATCATGGAATTACTATGTAGCTGCAAGGAGGGGTGAAATTGTATAGTTTGCTGCCACTTAAATGGAATCGGAGGATATTATGTTAAGGGAAGTAAGTCAGCAGAAGAAGAAACATGGAATGATCTCACGTCTCTGTGGGATATGGAATAAGAAGATCAGGGAATGCAATCAAAGGGAGACACCTAGATTACACTGGCCCCTCGATTCTAGAGCTGAAAGGACAGGGAAGGAAAGGAATATGGGAGGGAGAATTAAGAAAAGGCAGATGGTAAGTGACCGGGAGCTGGCAGGGCCTAGGACAAATTGGTAGTTTAGAAGTGTGGTAAATCTATATCTGAAGCACAGAACCAACAAACTGAAAGCACTGGATTCAAACTACAACAACCACACAGAAAAATAGGCCTGTCAGGGAGGTCAGCTGGAATGTGGGAGGGCAACTTGGGCCTTTGGCGGGGAGAAATAGACACTGATGATAGGGTTGATATTGACACATTATGTGCCTGAAACTCAACTCCGAGTATCTTAAGCATCTTTAGGATACTACAGAGTACTGTGCGTTATTGGCTAAGTAATCAAATCTAAGTATTCCCATAGAACTCTGTAAGTTTTCTGTTTGGGAGCCACACCCAGCAGTGGTCAGGGCTCACTCCTGACTCTGTGCTCAGGCATCAACACCTAGCAGGCTCAGGGAAGCATATGCGGTGCTGAGGACTGACCCAAGTCTGCCGTGTGCAAAGAAGGCATCTTACCTGTGTCCTGCTGCTTCCGCTCTGCTGTAAATTCTTTAGTTTCAGCGAAGTAACGAGGAGCCTGAGCTCTCCGATTTAGAAACATCTCAGCTGGGAATGGGTAGTCCCTTTTCAGACCTACAGTTATTTGGTCTTCTGAGGCCTCACCATGATTGCAGAGAGAGAGATGTTGCATTTCCCTTGTTATTGAATATAAGCATTTCCCCTATTTGTGCTTTATTTTCCAAAGTATGCACATGGTTTCCTGACACTTAGATACATTTCTTAGAAATGTTTTCAGCTAGTCTCATTGTTTACTATGAAAAGAATCTAGGAAAACAGAAAACACAAGCTGATGAGAAACAGTTGCTATGATCCTTAAAAACAAAGATCCCTGGTTTTCAGGCAAAATATAGTTTGTGGTACAGACATTTTTTTTCTTCGAATTTTATTTTGATAGCAGGATTTGCATTACCATTAATGTAAGGATTTTTTGCGTAAGTGTTCTAACACCAAACCCACCGCCAGTGTCCACTCTCCTCTATAATTGTCATAGTAGCCACCCCATTCTGTCCCTCTCACAGCTGCCCCCCCCCCCCCCCCTTACTGGAGACTGTTCTTAGTTTCTGTTCTATGAGGCTTTTATTATTTTCTTACTATGTTTCTTTGTATTACAGATATGAGATGGGTTATTCAGTGTCTGAATAACCTGACTAATTTCACTCAGAAGTTACTGTGCAAAGTCATCCATGTAGCAGCAAATTGCATGAGTTTGTTGTAGGTCAGTCACTTGCTAAAGTGGCAGAGGGAAGCATCTACCACTTTCCTCTCTACCACTTGGGGCACCTGGGCACTTGCTGGGACAGTCTAAAACCGATGAAGATCTGAAGTGAGCCGCTGCACATTCTCACTGCCAGGCTTCACCTGTTCTCCTGTCTGCTTGTGCCTGGTGTGGGAGATAACCCCAGCCACCCAGTTTCTCAGAGAGCGGTGGACTCAGGCTGGGAGAAGAACTGCTCTTTGCAAGAAAGGAAACTCAGTCCTAAATTTTACCCAGGCTTTTTGGTCCATCCTCTTTCCCTCAAAGAAAAGAATTTCAGGAGTAAGCAAGCAGTAAAAGCAAAGCAGTTTTATTTAGAGATTATAAGGAGGGATGGAGGAGGGAGGGAGGGAGGAGAGAGAGAGAGAGAGAGAGAGAGAGAGAGAGAGAGATTGTTTGTTCAGGTGCTACTTGCCTTTGTAAAATTGGCTTTATAGGTTTTTCTCCCAAGCTGCCCCAATGTGGACTTTTCTACTGAGATTAGAGTCCATTGTCATGGTGTTGACAGTTTCCTGTGTCCTTGTCACAATGCTTTGTCTCACTGTAGCTTCTCTCGAGAGGGGAGTCCAGCCTTCTCTTCCCCCTGTACTGGTAGCAATTAGAGTCTGATCAGAACTTAGTTCCTGTATACACAAAGTGGGTCTGGCAATAATGTTTTCAGCAGCTTGAGAGCTAGTGACAGAGTATCCTTTTCTTGGTTTATTTCTTCCAAGGAATTCATTGCCAGGGTGTCTTCACACGTCATCTACCTGCCTGCTTTAATTGAGTTTTTTTTCATATAGCCAAGTAACCTGCTATTGTGTATATATACCATAGTTTCTTGTTCAGTCATCTTGGTTTTTGGACATTTGGTTTTTTCCCCAGATTTTGGGTATCATGTGTAGTGCTGAAATGGGTACAAATGTCTTTTCTGAATAGAGCTTTTGGGTCTCTGGGATAGATGCCAACAAGAGGAATGTTGGGTCATGTGGAACTTTGATTCCTAGTTTGTTTGGCTTTTTGACTCACACCCAATGATATTCAGGGGTTAGTCCTGGTTCTGCACTCAGAATTACTCCTGGTGGTGCCCAGGAGACCATATGGGATACCTGGCATCCAATGCAGGTTTGGCCGTGTGCAAGGCAAATGCCCTCCCTGCTACACTATCACTCGGTCCCCCGTCCTAGTTTCTTTTTTAAAGAAGTTTCCATATTGTTTTCCCAGCAGGTTGGACTAGGACCCTTTTCTCGCATCCATGTCAACACTGGCTGTTTTTGTTCTTTATGAAGTGTGAGACAATATGTCTTTTTTTATCAGAGACTTCTGAGGTACATTTTAGATTTAAGCTTAAATTTAACTTTGAAGAGAAATTATGATTGCTGTTTCATCTGCAGAAAACCATTTCTGAGTGCCACAGTGATAGTGCTTTAATTTTTCTGAATTTGGAGATTCTACTCATTATTAAAGGATTTTTTTGAGTTTCTATAAATATAAAGAAGGTATTGTGTAATCATCATGACTAGGTATATAATGATTTTGATTAAAGTATATCCCTCTTATACAATGATAATCAACATGAAGCATTTGCTTAATGAACAGTACCTGGTTCTCTTTCCTTAAGGTACATTAGTGAATAGTTCTGTACATAGCATAATGTGCTCTATGAAAGACCTCAGCGAACAAATGTTAATTATATACTTTTAAAATGTGGAAAAAGAGACATAAAAATCTTAATGTAGCTCAATACTTATAATGTTTCTTATTAAACGGGTTGTTACTAAATGGGTCCTAAAATTCTCTCCTTAAAAACGTAAGTGCCTTAGTAGCAAAAGGGAAAGATTTTTTTCTATCACTTAATAAATGTTTTCCATTTCCCTTGCATTTTATGATAGCACAAATATAGAGTTCCCTGTGGATTTCTGTAGGCTGTGAAAGCATGAAACAATTCTTTAGAAATTGAGAAAAATAGGAAATTTTATTCAGTGACCACGTTTATAGAAGCTATGTTGAGTAAAAAGTCAGGAACCAGTCGTCCGTTTGTTGACCAAGGAGTCACACTCAAAAAAATAGCACCACTTTTAATATTAAAATGTGGTTCCAAATTGAAACTAGTTTTTTTTTCCTGTAGCCGTTATATTTGTTGCTCACTTAGAGATGTGTTAGCACCCTAATTTGTACTTTGCCTGTGAATAATTGTAGTAAAGACTTTATTTTCCAGCAGTCCTTCAGCTAGATGAGGCCTGGACCCTGTGCTGCAGGTGTGAGGCAGCTGGAATGCAAGCCGCCATTTTGGGCCAAGAGGTAAAAACTGAATGGTGTCGATGACAAAGCAACAAGGCAGACAGAAGCTGGGGCCTGACATGATGCAGTGTCCTATCGGAACTGGCCTGATGACATTCCTCCTCTCCTCTCCTCTCCTCTCCTCCTCTCCTCTCCTCTCCTCTCCTCTCCTCTCCTCTCTCTCCTCTCACTCTCCTCTCCTCTCCTCTCCTCTCCTCTCCTCTCCTCTCCTCCTCTCTCCTCTCCTCTCCTCTCCTCTCCTCTCCTCTCCTCTCCCTCTCCTCTCCTCTCCTCTCCTCCTCCCCTCCCCTCCCCTCCCCTCCCCCTCCCCCTCCCTCCCCTCCCTCCCCACCCCTCCCCTCCCTCCCCTCCTCCCTTCCTTCTCTCTTTTCCTTCCCTCCCCTCTCCTCTCTTCTCCTCTCCTCTCTCCTCACCTCCCCTTCTGTCCCTTTCCCTCCCCTCTACTCCCCTCTCCTTCCCTCCTGTCCCCTTCCCTCTCCTCCTTTCCCCTCTCCTCTCCTCTCTCCTCTCCTCTATTCTCCTCTCCTCTTTTCTCCTCTCCTCTCTTCCTCTTTCCTCTTTACTCCTCTCTCTCTCTTCTCCCTCTCCTCCCTCCCCTCCTCTCCCTTTAGATCCATTTTAGTATCTAGAATGATTGAACTTAACCTTGAGAAATGTAGAAAATTATTCTTCTTTCTGATCTCTTTTAAAATGTTTTTCCGTGTAAATAACTTACTCAGGTAACAATGGTACAGACTCAAGTCAGTAACAGTCATTGAAGGTCCATTTTCGACAAAGATGGTATGTGTCAGACCTCAGTGATCAGAGAACATGATGGGTAGAAGTCCACTGCGCTATCCATTGTGCGATGGAGCCATCTGAACTTGGTGGGTAGTATAGGGGTTAATGGGTGTTTAACAAAAAAAAAGAGAGAGAACATCTACTGTGTTCATCCAAATCTTATAGTTAGACACATTGTCCATCACCTGCACCAAGGGAGAAAAAATATATTGATAATCAGACTTATTGAAATGGGGCTGAGGCCAGTGAGATAGGGGGTCTGAGGTCAGGAGATAGGGGGTCTGAGGGTAGAGAGATAGGGATCAAGGGTACCTGCCTTACATGTGCAGGGACTTGAGTTTCTTCCTCGTGTGGCCAATGACTGTCACCTGTGGCACCCAAGCATGCCTGGATGAAGTCCTGGTGGCCCCAGCACTGCTGAATCTGAGCACTGCTGCTTCATAGAACCCAGAGGTGGAAGTTGGGAGTGGTCCCTACCTCTCCTGAGCGCTGATTGGGGAGTATCCAGGGAAATAGGTTTGAATGTTACAGGTGTTGTAAAAATGGATGCTTGGCATTTTTTTTTTGGTCAGTCATGGTGGTGGCGGTGATAGTGTCGATGTCCACTTTATTCTGTCACCATGATTGCAGATGGTTCTCTAACCATGTCTCAAATGTATCCCATTAGTCATCATCGGATGCAGAGGACAAACATGAAGCCACCTGCAACCCAAAGCACAGCCCTCAAAAGACACATTATTTCTGGTTTGGTTCATAAGCAAAATCTGCCCAAACAGATGGCTCTATCTAAGTGAGAGACATATTTAGCTTATAAAAATGCTTGAATGACAGAGGTTTACTAAGAATAAGATTTCTAAATGGAATTTTGTATTCTTTTGGCTATAAGCATATAGCTTTGAACTTTGTATTGACTCTTGCTATTGATTCATAGATATTCCCCTCACCTAAGCTTCCTCATTGCAAGTTTTTTTATTTGTTATTACTGGCTGTGCCTTAAAAACAATTTCACGTGTTCTTTTAAAGACTTTAGAATGATTCTCTTTGGCTTGTTTTTAACATTGTGGGTGTAACGTCTACAATGGAGTGTATATTTTGGGCACTTTAAAATGTTGCTTTTTTCCTCTCTTGAGTTAAAAACGTTTTGCTTTTAGTTAAAGCATGCTCTTCGTCTTCTTCTCTTTTTTTGCATAATTTCTCCTGCCTTTACTGATGTTTGCAACACGTCTCAATTCAGTGCCATCTGTGAACCCATCAGCCTGCTATTTACTGCCTCTTCTAGATCATTAAAGGAGATGTTATGGCAATAATGCTTTATTTACATGCCGCTTTTCCAGGAAACTCAAAGTATATTTATAAAGTTATTGTATTAAACAATGGCTCTCATGTGAGGCACAGAATTTTACAGTTGAATAACATTTCAACATTAGAATGACTTATTTGAAATAGGAGGAAATATTTCAGTCTTCTCAACTTTAATCATGTCTGTTAGTTGGTGTCTTGTTACTCTGTGTCAGGAAGGAAGTGGTTGGAGTTGCATCTGCTGGCCCTGTAGCATGAGGTGAGAGTGAGATTAATTAGTTTCACTTTTTCTCCAAGTTTCCTTTTGGCTGCAACACAGAGTCTTAATTATTCTGAAGTTCTGTAAAGTGTAAAGTCAGTAAAATTAAAGGTAGAAGAAGCAAAATGATTATTGAAGATAATATTTTAAATTTTTACTTATATTAATAAAATACTATGACTTACAAAGTTTATAGAATTATAGGCACATATCAGTGATTTAAAAAATACCCCTTTTTGTCTCTTTAAAATTTTGGTTGTACTCTTAATGTATGCATTGTAATCCACAATGTGGAAGGGAAGGAAAAGAGAAAAAGAGAGAGAGAAAAGAGAAATAATTTAAGAACCTGCCACAGAGGCAGGCTGGGGGGAGTGGGGAGGGAATCGGGGACATTGGTGGTGGGAAATGGTGGAGGGATGGGTGCTGGAACATTGTATGACCGAAACCCAAACATGAACATCTTATGAACATCTTTGTAACTGTGTATCTCACGGTGATAAAATAAAATATTTTTTTAAAAATTTGGTTGTATTTGTACACACTTTGATAGATCTGAAGACAAAGGAATCTCACAGTAAAACTGGTGAAACTAAGAATACAGGGGGCTGGAGCAGTAACACAGCCGGTAGGATGTTTGCCTTGCATGCGGCCAACCTGGGTTTGATCCCTCAGCAGCCCATATGGTCCCCCAAACACTGCTAGGAGTAATTCCTGAGCTAAGAAGCAGGAGTAACCCCTGAGCATTGCTGGGTGTGACCCAAAAAAACAAAACCAAAACCCCAACAACAACTGAGAATGCATTTACATTTCAGAATGTATAGATTTAATTTTATTTGATGGGAACACAGGGTGATGCTCAGGATTAATTCTGGCTCTGCAAAGGATTTCTCCTGGAAGCTATTGGAGGACTGTTTATGGTGCTCAATAACCAGTAAGAGTTGATCACATACAAGGCAAATACTTTTAACTCTTGTATTATCTTTTCAACGCTTGGTTATTTTTAAGTTGTGTTATATTAAATAGGAAGTCTAGCAATATATTCTGTACTTAATTAGTGTTTTCTTGTTTGGGTGAATCTCCCAAGAAATGCTCTGAGGCCCAGGGCAGGAGTTGGAGCTCCCGGTGATGCTTGGTCAGCTCACTGTTGGTTTAATGCCAGGGTTGGACTATGTGGTACTACTCAGGGCACCTAGGCAGTGTTTAGGTATGTCCACAGCTATGCGTTGTATTTGTTGGGGGGGACCCAGTGGTGCCAGGAGTCAAACCGGGCTCCTTTCAGCTTCATGAAAGGCTTGTGCTTAACGCTTCATCCCTCAAATACCACTTTCAATAAGAATATAAACTTTCCGGCAAGCTTTTATTTTGTAGAGTTCCATATTCACATGTTAGTTGCTGATAAGAGACTCTAAGAAGTGCCCATTGGACTGGAGAACTGAGCAAACTTGTAGGCAGATCAGCATCAGGAAGTCCAGCATTCTTGTTATATACTTGGCCTTTGCATTACTATTTCATAGCAAATTTCATTTTTAATCCTAAAATGTGCTATAGAACGATTGATCCATATAGAACCAGTTAGAATTATTCCATTGAAGATGATTAATATAAAATACATTGATTTTTAAAATATTATCTAGTATGTGTTTTCTAGGTTGTCACATAAAAATATAGCCTATGGGGCATATACTAAGTTTTAGATCTTCTTGAGTCAGTACCTGCCTCATCTTCAATTACCTCTTCCTTTCCCTTCAGAAATTATTCACACTATTGATATTTGATGTCATGAGAGTTTAATAATAAAATTATGGTGATTATGGCCTATTGTCTCTTCAGCCAGAGAAAAGCAATTGTGGCCAGATCATTGTGTTAATTGCTATTCTCCGATATTTACTGCAACTAATAGAGCTGCCTGTGGTTAAAAAGTGGAACCCAGATTTCTTTTGGTGTTCTGACTGAGCTATAATTACATACAGTGCTTTGAGAAGGGGGAATACCTCTTATATTAGCCTTCTAAGTTTAGCTATGATAAATCTTGACATCCTCTAGGAGAGGAAAAATCTTCATAACAGTGATGACAGCAAACCCACGAACAGATTTCAGAGGCAATGTTAATGGTAAATTCCAGGAAAGAAATGCTATTTATGGTGTATGCTAGGAATATTTGGAAACAATACTAGGAAATATGAATGTGCTTGAATGTGTGAGTAATAAGTTTTGTTTTGTTTTTTTTCATATTTGCAGTGGCATCAGTGATTATTAATCTGTAGTCTTTTTTAAAGAAGCTGCTGTGTTTTTCTGTTTGAATGAGTTTTATTTTGAAAGGGGAGGAGGGAAGTTGGGCCACAGCTACACACTGTATGGAGTTTCTCTCTCTTTGGAGAGGGAGTGGGCCATTTCCTATGGTGCTGAGGGTGTTTTCCTGCCTCTGTGCATAGGGGCTCTCCTCTTGGTACTTAAGAGACCATACGCAGTGGTGGTGATTTGAAGGACCTGCCACATGCAAGACAAGAACCTTGTCACCAATATTCTCTCTCTGTGCCTCTGTTGCCTTCTGAAAACTTTACTCTGCATGCCTTCAACTGCAGATTCCTTCAGCTTTACCAATCTTACTGGGTCTCTGAATAAAAATAAAACAAATTAATTCCTCCTGTTTCTCCCAAGATCGCTCCAGGAGAGACACTGGCTGCCCCCTGCACTTTGCTAATGATAGTAATTTGTGGAGATGAAGTCTTGGAAAAGCTTGGCATCAAGGCAGGGGCAACCGTTTTAGACAGCTTTCGATTGAGAATATGAACTGTAAGTATATGTTTGCTTGCTGCCAGATTATCTAACACAATGCGATGGTGCAATTTCTCACTTTGGTGTGAGTGTGTTTATAACATGACCTTATAATTCTTCTACCTCATCTTCCAGTGTATGTATGACTCACACACCTTGTAAATGGCTACTGTTGAGAGTGTTATGTGTTGATGAGGTGAACTTTTAGATCTGGTAAATTTCCTTTGAACATGTTTTTGGTTTTGTCTTGTTTTGGCTTTGTATTTGCGCTACACACAACGTGTTCAGGACTTACTCCTATCTCTGTATAATAAATGTCTGTGCTTAGAGATCAGTCCTGGTAGGGCTCAGGGAATCTTACGCAGTGTCAGAAATTGAACTGAGGTTAGCTGTGTCAAAGGGAAGCTCATTAACCCTGTAGTTACTGTCAGGCCTTCCTTTGACCACCTTTGGAGAACCATAAGGTACTGTAAGTCTTGGGAATCTCTCCCTGATCTAGAGGAGTGCCAGTTGAACACAGTATCAGAGAAATAATGCCACAAAACTCTCACTTTGAATAACCATGGGGAAAGTATAGGTTAGTGTACCATCCTAGTAATTTTCTGGAAAGGCAGGGAATGACTTTCCCTGCTCTAGCTGCTTGGACCAAAGCCCAGGCTTCCTATGGAGAGAACAGAACAAGAATCCTGGCAAGACCCTGACGTCTACAGTTATGCCAAGTCACACTTTAGAGTCAAAGACGAGGAATAGGACATTGCCACAAGGGCATTGCCAGTCAAAGCTACTTGTCAGACAGTATTTAGAAGATAGTTTTCTTCCTTAGAAAATATTCTTTTGAATTAAGTGCCTTTAAGTTTTGCACAGTGGCAGTATCGTAACCAATGAGGTTTATCTGAGATGTGACTATTGCTAATTGAAAACTTTTCCCTATATTCCGCTGTGATGAATTGAAATAATCACCTGTGCTCTTTCAGTACCATGAAATAGTGTACACAAAAACAGGTTGAAGGGGCTGGAGCGATAGTCCAGCAGGTAGGGCCTTTGCCTTGCATGCGGCCAGCCCGTGCCAGCACTGGGGTTCGATCCCCCGGCATCCCATATGGTCTCCCGAGCACCGCTAGGTGTAATTCCCTGAGTGCAGAGCCAGGAGAAACCCCTGAGCATTGCCGGTTGTGACCCAAAAAAAAAAAAAAATAGGTTGAAGATTAAAAAGTTAATTTATTCATGATGTGTTTATACTAAAATAAAAATGCTAAATTCTTGGTTTATTGATTAAACATATTAATTTAAACTTGTATTTAGTGGCATCAAGAAATTATTTAATTGCTCTAAAACTGAGCCTTTCAGGGAGTTTGAAGAAACTTTTTTTTGCTTGTTATGGGTCACACCAGCAATGCTCAGGGGTTACTCCTGGCTCTATGCTCAGGGATCACTCGTGGTAGTGCTCTGAGGGACCCGGTGATGTCAGGAATCAAATCTGGCTTGACTCTGTGCAAGGCAAGTGCCTTATTCACTGAACTCTCTCTCTGGCTTGTGAAAATTTTCAATGACTTAAACTCATTAGGGATTCAAATCATATGCAAACTATTATTGGCTAGATATTGGAAATTCTTCATTGTATTTGTCACCTTTGTCTGACTTCCCTTTCCTCCCCTCCTTCCTTCTCTCTTCCATGGTAGCACTGAGATACCTCACTGTCACACACACATTTGGTTTTGGTCCTCACAGTCTTAGTGGTGGTGCGGCCATGGATGCGCATATGCTGGCCAAGGTGCCCACCAGCGCCTACCCCTTTCATTGCAGCTCTCACGCCTTTTCTGCTCACCCCCATTCAGTGCTCCCCAGGGATTGCGAGGGCACTACCACATGCCTGATGGAGCTCTCACTCCTGACTACGGTACATGAAGATCTCTTTGACTGTGGTGCTCCCTGGGGTGACACTCCTCTCTCCTCCTCACTGCCCCAACCCCGCTCCTTGTTGCTTTTCCATACAGACATTCCTGAGGCACACAGATAGCAGAGCGGTGGCAAAAGAGCAGAGCAGACAGGGTCATGCCTAGCACACGCAGTGGCTCCAGGGGTCAAATTCATGGCTCACTTCTGCAAGGCAAGTGCCTCAGCTTCTGAGCCACCCACTTATCCCCTGGCTCTCTCTTGGTTTAAAAAATAAATATTGTGAGAATGTAACACTTTCAGGATGGAGTTGGAACATGAAAAACATTTTAATAGGAAGTATTGAATAGTGTTTAGAGGTCTCTGGGACCTCGAGGCCATTCCCACAGTCCCGTGAAAGTCTCTCAGCCTGGTGACTGTGGCCTGGTGGTGCTTGAGGCTAAGGCGCCCTGTGTTGCTGTGGTGGGGGCAGGGGAGAATACAGAGTCAGAGTGGACACAGTTTCTCATGTGTACTAAACAGGCTCTACCACGTGAGCTATTTCAAGCTCTGGATGCTGTTTTGTTTTTATTTTAGTTCATGCAACTTTATTGAAGACAGATAATTTACAGGTAGACGTATTAGTTGATTACTCATCCATTGACTGTTTGCATAATTCATTAAATGTTATATTACTTCACATATTGGAAGATAAATTAATAGTGCCAAGCCTTCTAGCAATTTAAATGATAATTACAAAAAGGTTGAGACCCAGTTTTGGATCAGAAGAGTGTTTGTTTCCAAGTTCCATTCTCTGTAGAACAAGAGGAAACCAGTTCTTTATTTACATACATAGAGTACATTAGCTTCACTGTTCTCTAGCTATATCAGTTGTAAAGCGTAGCAGGTGGCCTTAAAGCTCTGAGAGTAGAAGGCTTTAGAGCAGGACGGGATACTGCTAGAATAATGCTTCTCCCGGGGGATGCGGCCACTGATCACATATCCATTCCTCTCCAAAGGCTTCTTCAGCATGTGACAGAGAAAGGATTTTTTTTTTGTCTCACAACAAAACTCCAACAATTATACTGGCAATATAATTCACAGCTTCTATTAAAAAATTCTGACTCTTGGGAAACTCTTGTGAGTACTTTCAGTTTATAAAATCAGTTTTTTGTTCAGTATGGAAAAAAAGTAAGTTGTCCTAGATGAGAATGTGAATTAGGGGGAAGGAAAAAGTTCGTTATAGTGGTTATTCTCATTGTAAGGTCACAAAACACACTACAGAGGCTAATTTGAGATATTACGTTGTAGTTCTCCCTGTTTTATATAATCTGTTGAAATTCCTGGGCCTAGGAATTCATCTCAGTCAATCTTAGTTTGGATCACAGAGCAACGAAAATAAAGAGTAAAAGAATTTTAGAAATAGTTAAGCAGGAGATCATAGAGGTCTTGGCATATCGAGATAAATGCTGTCATGACTGTTAATATTTGTATAAACAATCATATCTAACCTAAAATAGCTTGGTGAAGTCATTTCTAGAAAATTAAATTGTCAAAAAGATTAGATCGCCTTGATATGGGCTGTCATTGGGGTTGACATTTGTGGTTTGTCAGTGAAACATATCTTTCCCAGCTGGACCTGTGGAATGTTGTACAGGAGGGTCATGAACCAAATAATGAAATTCCTTGTTAACCCATCAAGTTCCTGATTAATCCATACCCTGTGCCTTTATCCAGCTTCCACCTATCTCTGTGTGTGCTCAAAGGTATGGTCCTTACCTCTTGATTTTCCAGGGTGTGAGGAAGGGTTTCCTTTTGGTCTCACACTTTCTTTGTCACCAGACATAGGCACTTTTGTTTTGTCTTTTGATCTTTTGGTCTATACCTGGTGGTGTTCAGCACTGCACTCAGGGATCATGGCTGGTGGGCACAAGAGACCGTTTGGGGTGCCAGGAACAGAACCTTGTTGGCCATGTGCAAGGCCAGTACCCTACTTGGTATATTATCACTCCAACTTTCTTGATTCCAGCCATCTTGACCAGTCAGCATTTATCTCCTCCCAAAACCCTCCTGCTTCCCTGAATTAATCCTCTGGCCTCTGATCTTCTTAGTCACTTGAGTCTACACATCAGTGGCCCCTTTACCCCCATTTCCTTTTCTTCATCTCCTTGGTACTTTTGCTCATGAGAGTTAAATACTAACACTCAAAAACTTATAACTCATATTCTCAAGAAAACATATGCATGCTTAAATATATTTAGACTGGGAGAGTTTAATTCAGTGTGTTTGAGGTAAGCTATAAAATGGTAAGCTATAAAATGGGGGTTGGTGATTATTTATTTAATGCAATTGAGGTGAATATTATGCCATGAAAATACTGTTTGAATTTTACCACAGTTTAGCACTTAATTTTTTTCATTTGTCTTAAGCATTTTTCAAAGAAACCTTTAATTTTCCTTGGAAACTCATCACTTGTAGGGAGATTTGTTGAAGAATAATATAAGAAAAATAAAATATAAAGTCATTTAAATTTTTATTACCAGTCAAGGATTACTTTTGTTGGGCTGAATTTGAAGCCTTTTTTCTTTACACTTCCTAATAATCCCTGGAAGGCCAATTAAAGCGATTTTTTTTTGCATTCCAAGTAAAAATTATAAGAGCAAATCTGAAGTTTACATGGTAGAGAAGCTTACTAGCACTCACTAGACCTTCTCATGTCTTTAATCAAATAATATAAAATAAATAAAAAGAACATTCAAATACATGATAACCTCTAAATATATGTATTTCAAGCCACAATGTGTAAAGAACATTCAAATACATGATAACCTCTAAATGTATACATTGTATTTCAAGCCACAATGTGAGAGAGAGAGAGAGGGAAAAGAGAGAGGGGGCAAGTGCCTGCCATAGAGGCAAGCTGGGGAAGGGGGAGGGAATCAGGGGACATTGTTGGTGGGAAATAGGCACTGGTGGAGGGATGGGTGCTGGAAATGCTGGTAATGTATCGACTGAAACCCAAACATGAACATCTGTGTAATTGTATATCTCACAGTGGTATAATAAGAAAAAAATTTAAAATAATGTTATGGCTTCAGGAATTCCAATGAATTGTCTAGTTGTAATAATGCTTTGTTCAAAAAATATTCTTCTAGAAATTTAGGGAATATATGGTTAAGTAGAGAATGACATCACAGCTTTGGATTAATTCATAGCTGAATTCTCATACTTACTCAGTTGCTAATAAACTGTATAATCTCAAAAAAAGAACATTCAAAATTGCTCCACTAAATTTGGTGTAGATTCAGATGTTTTGTGCTATCTTAGGACTACAGGGATATAAATAAAAGGAGGCATGAATCAGTTCGAAATGGTTTCTCTACATAACAAATTCCTGATAAAACCATTGGTACAAATGGTTACTTTTATATGATTAAAAGTATATGGTTCCATATACTGGACATATACTGGACCATATTCTGGACAATTGCTTTGTTCCAGTACTGCCATCTAATTGGAAGTTGAAAGATGGGATATTCCTAACACAAATGCTTCAAGTCTTAATTTTTTCAAACCTCTTGTTATTTTCTTCCTTGTTTATTTTATTACTACATGATAGCTGCTCGATTTCCAATGTTTACAGGTAGGGAGATAAAACAGGATAGCAGAAGTAAAAGGAGTAAGCTAAAGTGAATTTACTTCCTTTATGAGCAACTATTCAGTCTGCCATTGGTCAGAATTTTCTGCACTAATCTCTCTGCCAAAGGAGGTGATTATTATTTCTTATAGGAATGTTGCTATCTCCCCACCCTCAAAATAGATATTAGGAAGAAAGATAACCAGGGTTGGAAATGAGTGTTTCATTAGTTCTATCACTGATGTTACTGCAGATAGTTTTTAAACCTAATCATACAAAATAACATTCAAAATAGTTCTACTAAGTTCAAATTAGATTCAGATGCTTCTGAGGAACCCATTATTATTATTTTTTTAATTTTTTGCATTTTGGCTTTTTGGGTCATACCTGGCGATGCTCAGGGGTTGCTTCTGACTCTGCACTCAGGAATTACTCCTGGTAATGTACGGGGACCATATGGGCTGTCAGGGATTGAACCCAGGTCACCTGTGTGCAAGGCAAATGCCCTACCTGCTGTACACTGTTGCTCTGGTCATGAAGAACCCAATTATACCATATTGAACAAGTCAGAAATGAGAAGAAATCAGCTACTTGGATTGACCAGGGATGGACTTGTGGAGAAGATGAAGCTTCAAGTTGTGTTTTGACATTTAGCTATAATTTGGAGCTAAAATAGGATGGGACAGAATTTCAGGCAGAATGATAAAAGGAATAAAAGCTCTAGAAGTCATCATGGTTACATATGGGTGTGGTTACAGACTATAGGCCAAGTAAATGAAGAAGATCAATTTGCTTTCTGCAGACATGTCTTTGTCCATACGCCACCTGAGTTGTACTGAGATGCACTCTTAATACATGCTTTAATATTGAGCAAATACATTTCTCTAGAGAATTTACGCTAAGGGCCTTTTAAAAAGTCTTAAGTCTCTGGAACAAAAATGCCAGACAGAGCATATGAAAATGGGATTACTGATAAGTAACGCGCAACTGGTATGGGAGCGTAGCTCACAAGTCGGGAACAAGCTGAAGAAGCTTCTCTGCAGGGAAGCCATTGTTCTATATGTCAAAGCTTTCAAACTCCTAGAAGTTCAAGTGGACCCAACCATCTCTTCCATGAATCTATAGTCTCCTTCAGTAAGTTTTTCTTTTTGTCTTTGACTGGTATGGTGTGGAATCCTATTTATTTCTACCAGTTATGCCCAATGAAGGCAGGGAGTGTGTTTCAATAATAGTCCTAATATTTTCTACTGGAAGATGAAACTACAGTAGAAAAGGAAGCACTGAACAACTTCTTTACAAAGAAGCTGTTTGTAAAACATCTTTACAAGCAGAGCATCTTTTTTACAAAGACAATATAAAATCAGCACAAGTACAATCAGTGCAGGGTTGATAGTTAAGTCTCTAAAAATAAAAGTATGTTACTTCTAAAAGTAATGTAGGTAATTTGGCTTTAAAATTTAGTTGGCTTTTATATCCTTTTCTTTTGGTGTTTGGGTCACATTGAGCAGTGCTCAAGGGCATATTCCTAGCTCTGTGGTCAGGCATCACCTGCTAGCAGGGCTCAAGGAATCATATGTGAAGGAAGATAGGAAAACGTAAGCATCAGTCTACATAAATAAGCATTGTCATTTTAAATATTTATTATTTTATTTTTATCTATTACTATAAAACAGGTCATATTATTTTTCTTTGCTATTAATTTTTTTCTTCTGAAATTCTTTTCTAATAAGATTAAGAGTATTTGGAAATAGAGACCTTGTTCTGAATTATAGCTCATTTACATGGCCGTTCATTGATGGGGGTGAATGCTGCCTGTTAATCTTTAGTTTGAATCAGAGGTCCTGGGAAGGTACCTCCTACTCATGAGGAGAAGGGTGAGTAGACAGAAATATCCAGTGCTTTGCTCCTTAGTACATTAGGAAAGTTTTTTTTAAGAAAAAATATTTTAACCATTGAACAAAGAAAGCTTAAAGCATGGGATTCAGACTACAATAACCAAGCTTAGAAATGTGCCCATCATGGAGACAGGCTGTAGGTTGGGAGGGGTTCCACCAATTGGGGACATTGGTGGAGAATTGATACTGTTGATGGGACTGGTGATGGGAAATTGTATACCTGAAGTTCAACTATGAATAGCTTTCTAAGTCACGGTGCCTAAATAAGGATAAATGACTTTGCTTGCTTGCTTGCTTGCTTCGCTTGCTTGCTTGCTTGCTTGCTTTGCTTGCTTTGCTTGCTTGCTTGCTTGCTTATTTGGGTCACACCCGCAATGCTCAGGGGTTTCTCCTGGCTCTACACTCAGGAATTACTCCTGGCAGTGCTCGGGGAACATATGGGATGCCGGGATCGAATCCAGGCCGGCCGTGTGCAAGGCAAACACCCTTACCCGCTGGACTGTCGCTCCGGTCCCAGGATAAATTACTTTTTTTGAAAGAAAGAAAGGATCTAGTGGTGCCCTTGGATTTGCCCTTCTTGGGGAGATAGGAAATGTTTTAAGGGCATGTCTGAACGGAGATGGATGCAAGGGACAAGAAAAATCCCTTCTTATGAAAGTCTTTTCATTCTTCCCTTCTCCCATTGTCTTTTGTTTATTATACTGAAGACATCTGAAAAATCATTTTGCATTGAATTCCCATTAGAACTACTCACTTGTATGTCCAGTTAGTGACCACCTGCTGACAGTTGTGGGGAGATCTTAGATAGCTCTGCATTGCAAAGCCACCTGGTGGTTGATCAAATTAGTGTGGATTTCCAGTGTAATTGTGAAAATTAACCCAGATTATTGTGGAATTAGAAAGGGAATATTCTTTAAAATGTTTTAGAAATAACTTGCTGAGGAAATTATTTCCTTCCTGTGTCTGAGCACAAAGATTTAGACAGTTTACACTGAATGTACTTTTTCTTTTTTCTAAAGGGGAACAGAGAAACTTAAGTATCTGTAACCTGATTAATTAAAATTATTTTATTAGTAACAAATACCAGATTAGGGTACTTTACAAGAATAATCTATTATTATTTTTAATGGAGTTCCAGTATCTTCTATATGGATTCAGTTTGTTTCCCATCCTAGGTGGGTGAATTGTTGATAATTTACGTTGCATTTTTAGGTTTCCTGCTTTGTATGAAGAGGTATGTGGGCTGTTCTTTATCATATGGTACAAATGGGTTATTTGATTATAGGAGCTAGTAATTCAGGCTGCATCAAGAAGAAAGGCTAATACTCTCCTAGGAGGTTTTACTTCTGTGTTATTATAAATGACTTTTCTTAGAGAGATTTGATTTGTTACAATATCCATTTTGTATTGTAATATGCTTTTATAGTTTGAAAAAATGTACTGGAGAGTTTCAGGTTTCCTTTGTTCTTTTTTCTTTTTTGTATTTGGCCCACCTGACAATATTCAGGACTTCTGGCTCTGCACAGAGAAATTGATCCTGGCTGTGCTCAGGGTTATATTGGATTTGGGGGTAGAGCCCAGGCTGGTCACATGCAAGACAAGCACCTTACCGACCGCACTATTTCTCCGGGCCTGTGGTTCAGGTTTTTGATTAAAAATTGAAATTTATTGTAGTTCAGTTGGCAAAAATGTGAAATTACCTCTCTCAGAAATAATGTATGAAATTAAATATTATCTCATTAATTACACTGTTATATAATTTTTTGTTTTCTTTATTTTTATTGTCATGAAATAATACAGAAAAAATGAATTTGGTTGTGACAATTACGCATACAGGCAAACTTTATATTGGACAGCAGATATTGAAGTTACTTTTGCATTATGAAAAATTTATAAATGAAAAGACTATATGACTAGATTCTCTTATTTTAAGTATTTTATTATACCACCGTGAGATATACAAATAAAAAGATATACAATTAAAAGTTCATATTTGGGTTTTGGTCATACAGTGTTCTAGCACCCGTCCCTCCACCAGTGCCCATCTCCCCACCACCAACGTCCCCGGTTCCCCTCCCCCTTCCCCAGCCCCTCCATGGCAGGTTCTTTATTTCTTTCCTTTCTCTCAGATTAGATTCTCTTTTAATAGGATAAAGAGATTACTTTTCCATGTGAAGACTAATAATATAATAGGTTGGAGAGATAGTACAGTGGGTAGAGTGCTTGCCTTGCTTGTAGCTCACCCAGGTTTGATCTCGAATACCTATATGATTTCAGGGACTGTCAGGAGTGATCCCTGGGTTCAGAGCCAAGAGTAAGCCCTGAGGATTGCTGGGTATGGCACCAAAAAAAAATTCTGTATAGAGAAATTTGTTATTATTATATTGTGGCTTTACTTTGTAGATTATTTGTTATCTGGAAAGTAGACAAATAGTGATGCATATTGCTCTGGAAAAAAAAAAAAACCCTGCTAAAATAAAGGAAATCCTAAACAAATAACTGCTTGTTATAATCAGTTATAATCGCATATAATGCGATGAAAAATTTGCTTTGAAATTTATAATAGATAATTTAACATGAATAATTTCATGAAGAAGTTAATATTTTCTGATTACAAGTTATTAGAAATAATTCAAATACACACTGAAACATAATTTATGCAATCATATCAGGGTATTTTAGAAATTCATAAATCTATATCACTTGAGAAAAATTAAAATATTTCAAAAGTGGTTCTTCACTTTTTATCTGGTATTATTGTTTCATATCACTTCACTTGTCATCCCCTTATTCATTGATTTGCTCCAGCGGACACCAGTAACATCTCCATAAGTCCTGTAGCTGCTAGTGTAGCCCAAAGGCATATGCTCGCCTCCAGGAACAGGAAGTGCCTCAAACCATTTGTTCAGGTCTTGGGAATGAGGTCTGTAATTGTTACTGGTGTTGGCACATCAGCTATGACACTGGTAGCTTGCCAGGCTATGCTGTGCTGGTGGTGCATACTATTTACTGATGAACCGTGTGGGTTGCAGGGAGAGATCAGCTTTTCTCTTGGGTGGAGCTTTGACGTAGCTGTGGAGTTCGGATGTTGAAAATGGCTTCTCTCATGGATCTGGGGTTAGGGGGTTTCTCTGGCTTCTTGCGAGGCTCTATTGGGATGACATGCCAGGGCTAGAACCCACCTTCCCCTCCCGGATGCCTCATGATCAACTGAGCACAGGGAGAGCTGGTAGCAGCTCTGCCCCATGTATCTGTGTCTCTGGTTCAAATATATTTGGGTTTGAAATAGGCTTTGCTGTAGAGTGGGACTCTGATGATCAGAGCTTGAGATTGGCTTTTCTCTTGGGTGGAGTTCTGAGGAGCTGTGTGCACTATATCGCTTTCAGATAGTAGGACGTTTTGATTCAGTTTATGACCTGGAACTAATAGCAATTGCTGCTTGCAATTAGTTTTTCCCCTTCTTCAAACTAAAACTGAATTATTTACACTTGAAAGTCAGTAATTTATAGAACAGGATGTTCTTCTTTGGGTATTTTGCAATCCCAATTATTTTAGCTTTAAAATTACTTGTTTTCAGTCTAGTATGCTGATCCAAAGACTTACAGACATGGGCAGAGCTGCTGCTTGCTCTCTCTGTGTCCAGCCGCTCACGAGGTGCCAGGGAGGAATGGCGGGTTCTAGCCCTGGTCCACCACCCCAGCAGGGCCTCACAACAAGCCAGACGACCCCCACTCCATGAGGGCCGCCATCTTCCACATCAGACTTCCTCTTGTCAGAACTCCACCCAGCAGCAGACGAGCCTATCACAGCCTGGCTCATGTGGCCGCTTGCGCCACACGGTTCATCAATGAATGCTGTATTTAGAGGTGACTACAAGAGTATGCCGCCCACATGGCAAGCCTGGCAAGCTACCCGTGTCGTATTTGATATGCCAAATAGCCAGTAACAATTATATTAGGTCATTCCCATGACGTAATATAACTGTCAGGGGCTCTTTATGTTCCTGGAAAAAGCAGATGCCCTTGGGCTCTACTAGCATGAGACAGGACATATGGAGATATTACTGGTGCCCGATCAAGCAAATAGATGATGAACGGAAAGATAGTGATAGTGATAGTTTTCAGTCAAGTAGAAAAGAAAAGAATTAAAATTTGCATTTTAATGTGATTGACCTAGAAAATAGCCTCTGAGCACACAATTCACAAGTTGTCTATCAATGAGGAAAACCAACAGAGAGTGAAACTTCTAGCATGACATTGATTATCTCAGTTATAACTAGGATCTTTTAATAGAATTTGTATCCTAATAACTTATTTTTACTGATTCAGTTTGTACATTGCTTATAGAGTTCATTTTAATCACAGAATGATTAAAAATGAATATATTGTTTTTTCAGAGGGGTTCTATAATTTAAGACATACAAAGGTTTTATTATCTATTTTATTAAATGTAGTTAATGATTTATATTAAAATTTATTTATTTATAACTTCTACTCACCTGGGTATTTTGTCTAACAAAAAGGGTAAAAGAAAGTAAGATTTTTTTTTTAGGTGGCATTATTTATATGTTTTTTTAAAATATTTTATTACACCGCCATGTGATATACAATTACAAAGATGTTCATGTTTGGTTCCGCCATACAGTGTTCCAGCACCCATCCCCTCCACCAGTGCCCATTTCCCACCACCAATGTCCCCACTTCCCTCCCCCTCCCCTAGCCTGCCCTCCATGGCAAGTTCTTTATCTCTTCTTATCTCTCTTTTCTCTCTTCTCCTACACATTGTGGATTACAATACATACATTTAGAGATTATCATGTATATCTTTTTTCCTATATTCAATGCTCAGTTCTAGGCTGGCATTATCACTTTTGACAAATATTAGCACACTGTTCCTTCTCTGTCCCACCTAACCACTGATTCCCACATGTTTGTGGTAGATTCCACTTTTTTTTTAATTGAAAGATGCTCATGTAGAGCTTTGGTTCCACAGTGTTCCAACACGCACCCTCCGCCCAAAACCATCTCCCCCATCACCAATGTCCCCACCTCTCTCCCCCTCCCGCACCTCAACCACTTGGTGGGTTCTGTATGTCATTTCTTTCCTCTTTATATCTCCTTCCCAACAAACTTTCCTGCTCTTCGTGGAATGCAGTGCATTAAAAGACATTACTGTTTCACTATTTTAGTGGACCTGGGCTCGAACTGGCTTTGCTCTGTTGATCTGGTCGTGGAGGGCAGTTTCCCAGCGTCCGGATAGCAAAATGGTGGCTAGTGTGATGGGCAAGTCTCATCCGGCTGCTTCCGGGGACCCCCCAGAGGCGACGGGCCCACTCCCAAAACCCATCTGCCCTCCTCGGGGTTCCATGGTCAGCTAGGCCTGGCGCGAGCCGAGCGCCAGCCTCCCCAGCCGTCCGTGAGGCCCCTGTATGCTGGGCCCGTGGGCAGCTCCCAGGCAGGGCTACCAGGCTCGAGCAAGATGGAGGGGGAAGGGACGACCACGCCTCCATCTGACGACTTCCCAGTGATTCCCGCCTCTTGGGGCCGCCTACCTGGGCTCGAACTGGCTTTGCTCTGTTGATCTGGTCGTGAGGCAGTTTCCCAGCGTCCGACAGCAAAACTGGTGGCTAGTGTGATGGGCGAGTCTCATCCGGCTGGCTTCCGGACCCCGCCAGAGGCGGACGGGCCCAAAAAAGAAAGTAAGATTTTGGTTGGAAGTCATTATTGCCTTGGAGTGGCTGGAGATAGTATGTGGAGCTTTCTAAAGAGTGTTATATTCAAACATACAAATTCATAAATCTGTATCACTTGAAGAGAAAATTAAAGTATTTAAATATAAATCTTGAGAGATTCAGGACAGAGTCAGGAGGGACATTCCAGTTTTAGGGGGTGGTAGTGAAGTCATCTTTTGGTAAGTCTAAGGCACATTTAGGAACACCAAATAACTAATTTTTAGGGGAAACCTGAAAAGTACATTAAGTCCATACTATAGAAGGGCTTTAAAGGAATCAAAACTATCTGTCCACTCTGGAGATTCTCTTTTGATATTGGAGTAATTTTTTAATTGATTAGACTGTGATTTACAATAGTGTTAATGAAAGGTTATCTTACACATAACCCGAAAGTACCACACCTGTCACCTGGATACTCATCAAAGACACTGTACACCCCTACTTCTCAGCCCTCCACATTTACCAACTCCAGTTTGTGGATCAGTTCTCCTGTTGTGCTGGCTCTGGCCTTTGTTGCTACCCTTGCTGCATATCTTAAAGACCCATCTGAGAGAGAGATCATTCTGTCTCTTTCCTTCGACTAACTTCACTCAACATGATACCCTCTACTTTCATTCATGTTGCTTTTTAAATTGTATGATTTTGTATAGGAAAAATAGCTATTAAAGAGAGTTACATAAATGACAGTAGGAAGCATGTAGGTGAAAAGGAGCAAGAGCAGAGAGCAAAGGAAGAACCAGAACATGGAGATAATTTCTTAGAAGGTAGTTAAGTGACCTGGGACATTGATGGATGGAACTTAACACTGGTGATGGGATCACGATCACGTTCACAATCTTCCCGCTGATCATCTATTTGCTAGAGCGGGACCAGTAATATTTCTATATGTCCTCCATGCCAGTAGAGCCAAGGGCATCCGGGCTGTGATGGCTGGTCTGCTGGGTGGAGTTCTGACGAGGGAAGTCCAAAAAGTGGAAAATGGTGGCGCCCATGGAGTGAGGAGGGGGTGGTCTGGCTTGTTGTGAGGCTCTGCCGAGGTGGTGGGCCAGGGCTAGAACCCGCCATGCCTCCCGACTGCCTCATGAATGGCTGTGAACAGGGAGAGCAAGGAAGAGCTCTGCCTCATGTGTGAGAGTCTCTGGACCAGCATAGCCTGGGCCGGATTGAGGAAAAAGCTGCTGCAGGGTGGGTGTCGGTGATCCAGGCTGTGAGGGGCTGGTCTGCTGGGTGGAGTTCTGACTCGAAAATTCCCTGACGCGTTCTTACTCCACGGGCCCGCCATTTTCCACTTTTTGGACTTCCCTCTCATCAGAACTCCACCCAGCTTTTTCTCAATCCGGCCCAGGTATGCTGGTCCAGAGAACCTCACAATGGGGCAGAGCTCTTCCTTGCTTTCCTGTTCACAGCCGCTCATGAGGCACGTCGGGAGGCATGGCAGTGGTTCTAGCCCTGGCCTACCTTCTCACCTCGGCAGAGCCCCTCACAACAAGCCAGACCACTCCTCCTCACTCCCACGGGCGCCGCCATTTTCCATAATTTTTGGTGATGGGATTTCAGTTTTGGAAATTGTGTTTAAAAACTCAACTTTGTAAAACAATAGCGCCTTAAAAATATAGCAATCTAGATAGACAACAGACAGACTAAATTGAAGACATCCCTATGATAATAGATATTTTCTATTTGTATTGACTTTCTAGGAAGTGACCAATGCAAAATTACAAAACTAGTAATTTGTTCTTACTTTTACCACAAAGTGACTTTTTTTTCTCTCTTCCTTTGGATGTGGTTTGAAAGTGACTGGGTTTTTATATGAGGGGAAGATAAGGGATTGCATTACCTGCCTCTTTGGCCCCCTGTAATTCCATATTTTTAAATGTTTTTTATCTTTCTATTATCTTTACCTCCTTACTCCACACTTTTTTCTGCTAATACTAGGAAACTTTTTTGTAACTGGAAAAATACTAGTCTCAGTTTCTATGTTGAATTTTCAATGATTTCTCCTATGTGCTGGCTCCCCACTCTGATATAACATGCTCATATTCAGTACATCAGTGAGCAATATCGCTACCTTTTGAATGGCTCCTTGTATAAGCTTTTATCAACTGAATTGGAATTAATATGATATTTCAGTGGAATTAGTATGATATTTCGTGCAAAATTAGTATGATATTTCAAGAGCATTTTGTAGAGTGTGATTTTTACTATAAAGTTATTATATTTAGCAGAATAAGCAGGAAGATTTCCCAACCTCAAACTGTACTACGAAGCAGCAGTAATAAAAACAGCTGCTACTGGAATAAAAAACAGACCTGGGGACCTATGGAATAGAGTTGGAGTATCCTGACTCAACTCACCCCTTCAAAGATGATCAGCTAATCTTGATAAAGGTGCAAAAGAGTCCAAAATGGAGTAAGGAAAGCCTCTTCAACAAGTGGTGCTGGGAAAACTGAAAGCTACATGTAAAAAAAAAAATGAATTTGGACCTGTGTCTAACACCTTGCACAAAAATTCAGATACAAATGGCTTAAAGATCTCTTAACATCAGACCTGAATCCATAAAGTACGTTGAAGAAAATATAGGAAAACGGCTCCACGCAACATTAAGCTAAAGACATCTTCAAAGGTGAAACACCATTAACAAAGCAACTCAGAAGAAAATATAAACATATGGGACTACATGAAACTGAAGAGCTTCTTGCACTCGAAAGAAACAGTGACCAAGATAGAAAGACAGTCCACAGAATGGGAAGGAATATTCACCCAATACCCATCTGATAAGGGGTTAATATCCAGGATATATCAGGCACTGGTACAGCGTATAAAAAAAACAGCCAACCCCATTAGAAAATGGGGAGAAGAGATGAACAGAAACTTTGACAAGGAAAGAATTAGAATGGCCAAAAGGCATATGAAAAAAATGCTCATCATCACTAATCATCAGAGAGATGCAAATCAAAACAAAAATGAGATATCACCTCACACCACAGAGACTGGCCCATATCCAAAAGGGTAAAAAGCAACAAGTGCTGGCGTGGATGCGGGGAAAGGGGGACTCTCATACATTGTTGGTGGGAATGTCGACTTGTACAACCCTTTCTGGAAAACAATATGGACATTCCTCCAAAGACTAGAAATTGAGCTCCCCTTTGACCCAGCCATACCACTCCCTGGGAATATACTCCTGGGAAGCCAAAAACACACAGCGGAAACACAATCCGCACTTTTTTATTTTCATAGCAGCACTATTCACAATAGCCAGAACCTGGAAACAACCAGTATGCCTGAGAACTGATGACTGGATAAAGAAACTGTGGTACATCTACACAATGGAATACTATGCAGCTGTCAGGAAAATGAAGTTATGAAATTTTGCCTATAAATGGATGGACATGGAAAGAATCATGTTGAGTGAAATTAGTCAGAAGGAAAGAGAGAGACATAGAATGAGCTGCATTTATTTGCATGACATAAATACACCAGGTGATCCTACCAAAAGTGGAAATTACCACAAGCGCGTGGGAGTCAGAGGTTAGGTAAGATAGAGAAGGGAACATGTGTGAATAAATGTCAAAAGGGTCTGATACCAACATAGAACTGAGCATTAAATACAGACAAAAAAATGCAAATGATGGCTTCTAAGTGTATGTAGTGCAACCCACAATGTTAGGAGAAGGAAGAGAGAGAGAGGGAGAGAGAGAGAGATAAAGAACCCGCCATTTAGGCAGGACGTGGGGAGGGAGAGGGAATTGGGGACATGGGTGGTGGGTGATGGGCACTGGTGGAGGGGGGGTGCTGGAACACTGTGTGACCGAAACCTCCAAACGTGAACAACGTTGTAATTGTATATCTCACGGTGGTATAATAAAATGTAAAAAAAAATAAGCAGGGAAGATATATTGTTCAACATTACCCTCTCTTATTTTGGCTCCAA
>JAJIBD010024280.1:0-81990 GCA_021461705.1 Cryptotis parvus | reverse complement strand
GGAATAAAAACAAACCTGTGGACCTATGGAATAGAGTTGAGTATCCTGACACCCACCCTCAAAGATATGATCAGTTAATCTTTGATAAAGGTGCAAAGAGTCTAACCTGGAGTAAGGAAAGCCTTTTTAACAAGTGGTGCTGGGAAAACTGGACAGCTACATGTAAAAAAATGAATTTGGACCTGTGTCTAACACCTTGCACAAAAATCAGATCAAAATGGATTAAAGATCTCAATATCAGACCTGATTCCATAAAGTATGTTGAAGAAAATATAGGAAAATCCCTCCACGACATTAAAGCTAAAGACATCTTCAAAGGTGAAACACCATTAACAAAGCAACTAGAAGAAAATATAAATATATGGGACTACATGAAACTGAAGAGCTTCTACACCTCGAAAGAAACAGTGACCAAGATAGAAAGACAGTCCACAGAACGGGAAAGAATATTCACCCAATACCCATCTGATAAGGGGTTAATATCCAGGATATATCAGGCACTGGTACATCTATATAAGAAAAAAAGCCAACCCCATTAGAAAATGGGGAGAAGAGATGAACAGAAACTTTGACAAGGAAGAAATCCGAATGGCCAAAAGGCATATGAAAAAATGCTCATCATCACTAATCATCAGAGAGATGCAAATCAAAATAACAATGAGATATCCCCTCACACCACAGAGAATGGCCCATATCCAAAAGGGTAAAAGCAACAAGTGCTGGCGTGGATGTGGGGAAAAGGGGGACTCTCATACACTGTTGGTGGGAATGTCGACTTGTACAACCTTTCTGGAAAACAATATGGATATTCCTCCAAAGACTAGAAATTGAGCTCCCCTTTGACCCAGCCATACCACTCCTGGGAATATACCCTGGAAAGCCAAAAACACACAGCGGAAACACAATCCGCACTTTTATTTTCATAGCAGCACTATTCACAATAGCCAGAACCTGGAAACAACCAGTATGCCCGAGAACTGATGACTGGATAAAGAACCTGTGGTACATCTACACAATGGAATACTATGCAGCTGTCAGAAAAAATGAAGTTATGAAATTTTCCTATAAATGGATGGACATGGAGAGAATCATGTTGAGTGAAATTAGTCAGAAGGAATGAGAGAGACATAGAATGACTGCATTTATTTGCATGACATAAATATACCAGGTGATCTTACCAAAAGTGGAAATTACCACAAGCACGTGGGAGTCAGAGGTTTGGTTAGATAGAGAAGGGAACATGTGTGAATAAATGTCTAAAGGTCTGATACCAACATAGAACTGAGCATTAAATACAGACAAAAATGCAAATGATGGCTTCTAAGTGTACGTGAGTGCAACCCACAATGTGTGGGAGAAGAAGGAGAGAGAGAGGGAGAGAGAGAGGGAGATAAAGAACCTGCCATTTAGGCAGGATGTGGGAGGGAGGGAATTGGGGACATGGGTGGTGGTTGAGGGGCACTGGTGGAGGGGCGGGTGCTGGAACACTGTGTGACCAAAACCCCAAGCGTGAACAACGTTGTAATTGTATATCTCACGGTGGTATAATAAAATGTTAAAAAATAAAAAAATAAGACCTTCAAAAAATGTTATATATACATATATATATATATATATATATAATATATATAATACACACACACACACACCTCATACAATTAACACCAAACATAAACATTTGAGGTAGTAATCGACATTTTAAGCCTTTTATTTCTTAATATCTTTCTATCATATGACTGTACATTTTTCACCGATATTGATGGATATTTGTGTGATTATAAATCAGGCATTTGCAATAGGTTGAGGGATAGGCCCCTTTAACTCTGATATGTCTGTGTCTTTATCCCTGGAAAGAACTGCCTACCTCCAGTATGCACACTTTTAATGTCTTCAATTTTGGAGATATGAATACTTCAAGGAATTCTTTTTTTGTTTCTTTTTGTTTTGTTTTGTTTTGTTTTGTTACACCCATTAGTGCTCAGGCCTTACTCCTGGCTCTGCACTCAGGGACAATATGGGATGCCAGGGATCAAACCAAGGTTTGCCACATGCAAAACAAATGCCTTGCTAAACAAACTGTCCTATCACTCTGACTCCACTTCTTTAAGGATTTTGAGGTGGAAAGATCATTCTAGATTATTCAGGTGAACCTGCATAATCACAATTTCACTCAAAAGGAGTGCACTCCTGAGTGCAACTCAGAAGTAGAAGAGGGAAAGGTGATATGATGACAGATCTGAGTGCAGTGAAGACTTTAACGATAAAGGAAGTGGGGCAAAAGCCAGAGAATGAAGGCAACTACCAGAAGCTAGAAAAAATACAGTCAAAGGGATTCACTACAACTATTCCAGAAGAAATCAGCTCTGCTGATAGATTGCAAGTATCTTTCCTTCGAAATTATAAGATAATAAATTTGTACTGTTTGATTGATACTACCCAGTTTGTAGAAATCGTTAAAAGAGAAAAAATAAAACTAAATGTTTTCAGGTCTTTCCTTTTATTCCTTTTGGCTAGACCGGAATAGGGCAGAATGGCTCGGTCTTTACTTGGATCAGCTGGACTGTTTCAAGAATGTCTGCAGCATTTCACACTGGGTGAGAACCCAGGTCTCCAATCCCACATCAGGATTAAGCGCTGCCAATCTTTCCAGTTCAGTCACTATAGTCAGTGTGTGCATTGAATCTCACTGGAGACTTGACTCCCATTTCCCTGATGACTGGTATTGCTGGCTTCCTTTCAGATTCACAATGCCCATTCATTGACTGTGATTTGTGAAGCATCTGTTCAAATACCTTGCTTCAGTTTTCATTAAGCACAATCTAAGTCAGCATGTGGTGGCTTTTGAATAGGCCTTTATAATTTGCTGCACCACTAGCTCTCATCACAGCTTTTTTTAACCACCTGTCCTTCCATATCCTGCTCTTTCTCTGAGATATGCCCTTGTTTTCCTGACATTAAGACACAAGTGTAAACAGGATTGGCAGATCTGAACAGGATTGGCAGAACATTAGATGAAGGACAACCATGCAAGCAAGCCGCTTCTGAAAAGGATTCAGCACAACCAACCATATCCACACAGTAACCAATCTCATTGAAGTTTGTAGGGAGTTCAGGATGCTACTTTGTCTCACGTTCACTGATTTAAAGAAAGCCTTTGATTCTGTGGAGACTGAAGCGGTCATTGAAGCCCTAGCCACACAGGGCGTTCAAACCCAATACATCAAGAACCTTTGTGAGCTGTATGTACGTCACCACCAGGATCTCACCATTCTACAAATGTGCTATTCACTATAGCTAGAATCTGGAAACAACCTAAATGTCCGAGAACAGAGGACTGGCTAAAGAAACTGTGGTTCATCTACACTATGGAATACTATGCGGCTGTCAGAAAAGATGAAATTATGAAATTTACCTGCAAATGGATGGACATGGAGTCTATCATGCTGAGTGAAATTAGTCAGAAGGAAAAGGACAGATATAGAATGACTGCATTCATTAATAGGATATAAATAGATACCAGTGTTTTACTAAATATGGGAAATGGTAATGGCAGATTAAAACTCACCACTGAACATACACAAAGAGACTTAAGTGATAAACTCTAAATATCTGCAGGGCTAGCCACAATGTGTAAAATAAGAGGGAGGGGAGATGCAGAGACAGAGAGAGATAGAGAGAGAAAGAGAGGGAAACGGGGGTACCTGCTATTAAGGCAGCCGGGGCGGGAGAGGAGGGGTACATTGGTGGTGGAAATGGGGCACTGGTGGAGGGATGGGTGCTGGAATTCTGTATTACCAAGAACCAATTATAAACACCTTTGTAATTGTATGTTTCACGGTGGTATAATAAAAAATTTTTAAAAAGTGATCATCAATGTCAAAAGAAGGGTTCGACAATGTGATACCATTTCAACAAAACTCTTCAGCGCTACCCTCGAGAACATCATGTGACAATTAGAATGGGAAGGAATGGGAGTGAAGATAGATGGTCGGCAACTACACCACCTCCGCTTTGCTGATGACATCATCTAATAACACCAAACATTAGCCAAGCGGCACAAATGCTGACTGACTTTGACCGAGAATGTGGAAATATAGGTCTACAGCTGAATCTCAACAAAACTATGTTCATGAAAAATGAACTAGTTCCAGAGGCCCCATTTACTCTCAATGGAACAAACATCTCTGAAGGCAGCAGTTATGTGTCAAGAAATCAACATGATGAACCACCTAAAACCTGAGCTGCTCAGGAGGAAGAGAGCAGCATGGAATGCCTTCAAAAGCATTGAAGAAATAGCGAAAAAGACAAAGAACCTCTGGCTCCGGGCACATTTCTTCTACTCCATAGTTCTCCCTGCATTAAAATAGTCTTAGAGACCTGGGCCCTACGAAAGCAGGATGAGAATGCTATTCCGGTCTCAGAAAGAGAAATCGAAAGAGCTATGCTTGGAATATCACTCCTCACTCAAGTGAAAGAAGGAATCCGGAGCTCTGACCTCCGTCACTGTTCCAGAGTCAGAGACACTGTCTCGTTTGCCAAGGCATCGAAAATCAGATGGGCTGGACATGTAAAGCAATTTGGAGACGACCACTGGACTAGAGCCGTTACCAACTGGATTCCATGGGATGTCAAAAGAGCACGTGGCAGCCCACCTACACGATGGTTAGACTTCTTCGTAAAGATCCTGAATGAACTGTTTGAGGCTCTTTGTATTCCTGAAGCAACCAGATGCCATTGGGCTACACTGGCATGTGATTGGGTCAAATGGAAATGTTTACTGGTGCCCTCTCGAGAAAATCGATGACTAAAGGGATGTCAAGTGATCAAGTGAAGACACAAGTGGCCTGATGATACTTCAGATGGATGCAACACATGTGAGTCTCAATAAAATGTAATCAGGGTGACATTTGTGAGACAAGTCCACCAAGTACTAAGTTTTTTTTTTCTAGTTTTTAGTTTCTTTTTTCTTTTTTGCTTTTTAGATCACACCTGGTGGTGCTCAGGAGTTACTGCTGACTCTGTGCTCAAGAATTATACCTTGCGGTGCTCAGAGGACCATATAGGATGTTGGAGATAGAACCTGGGTCTGCCACATGCAAAGTAAACATGCTACCTGTTGTACTACCGCTTCACCCCAGTCTCTTTTCCCTTATAGGTTTAATGAGGAAAAGAGAGTCAAGGCTATAACCAGAGAGCAGGACCTGTCACGAGGCAGCTAAGTCTGGGCATGGCATGACTGGGAGTCCATTCAGGATGTCTTTGAGATGGTCATAGTCTTGCTTTGGAACCTTGATAGCTTGGGACTGTCCTCCAAATCGCTCATATCCTTGAGATGATCCTACCCTGCTTTGCAAAATAGCATGCCTTAGAATTTCTGCTCTGTGTGTTCCTGCCAACTGTCTGCAACCCCCATCAGATTTATTTTTCTAAAATTTTATTTTGTTAAAGCACCATTAATTCCGATATCAGAATCCAAATGATTGGAATCATGAATTTCTGCCCCTCAAAGTATTGCAGGTGTGACTGTGGTGCCTGGCTGCATCGGCAGGTGGCAGACAGGAGACAGGATTGTCTATATCCAGGGCTCTTCCCAGTGGGCTCTGGATAGTTGATGATGTGACATAGAAAAAGACTGGGCCCCCCTGGGATGAACCCAGAGCCATGGCAGAGCCTGGCAAGCTACTCATGGTGTATTCGATATGCCAAAAACAGTAACAATAATGGACCTCATTCCCAATGAATGAGACGTTACTGTGCCTGCTCAAGCAAATTGATGAACAATGGGAAAACAAGTGATATAAGTGATACCACGAATCACAAAGTTATTTGTAACTGGGTTTGACATATGATATTCTGTTGGATAACCCCCTGTAGATGACAGTTAAGACAGAAGGCCAAGATTCTGAACCTGGAGGACAGTGTGTCGCTTATAAAAAGAGACACAGGGGAGCATTCGCAATCCTGGTGCCTGGACCAGTGGGCTAGTACCAGGGCCACAGGGCCACTGGACCAAGGTCAGGACCCAGCGGGCTGGCCTGAAAGAAGAAAGGTCCTGAAAACAGGACCAAGAACCAAAGGGTCAGCCTGAAATAGGGAAGTTCTTCTGAAAAGAGAGGTCCTGAAGAAAAAAGAGAAGAAAAAACAGAGACAGAGAAATAGAGATAGCAAAACAGAGAAACAGATAAAGAAACAGGACAGAGATAGATGAAGAGAAATAAGAAAGAGAAAGAGGCCCTGAAGAGAGAAGCCCTGAAAAGAGAGGTCCTGAGAGAGGACCTGAAAAGAGATTCCCTAAAGGGAGATGTCCTGAAGAGAGAGGCCCTGAAGAGTGGAGCCTGCTGGAGAACCTGCCAGGAGAGAAAGTGGTCCCTGGTTAGAAGTTCCTGAAGTGAGGTGGAGTGAGGGAGTGAGAGAAAACAGATTAAAAGAAGAGCTTAAAGAGCCTGTGGTCTTGTTCCTTTATCCATCTGTCAGAGGGAATGGTGGGCCTACTGGGGCACAGGTTGGGGACTTTAGTGGATCGTGTGTACTATTCGGGACCCACTGGCCTCCAAATTCTGCTGCTTTGATTTTTCCCTGACCCGAGTACTGTTGGGGTTCCTTGAGTGTTCCTAGGTTCCTGGGTTCCTTGGGAGGGTCACATAACTATTGCCTGAGAGATAGGGAGGCAGAAATGATTCTTTATTAAGGCTTCTCTCTGATGTTATGGCAGGGTGAAAGATGTTTAAAACCTTATCTCTTTCACTTTTTAGAGAAGTTTTAGGCCTGAGAGGCATCATATCTAAAGAGTTCCCATTTGCCTTCCTACCATGAGTCGCTGAAAATGTTCCCCTATTGACAACCCACTCTGATCACGGCTTATTACGTTCATCACAGATGTGATCTGATGTTGTGAATTATTATTAATCAGAGTCCAGACTCACATTGGGATCTAATCTTCATTCAAGGTTCAGGAAAATACATCATGCCATGGAGCACATCATAATGTATCAGACAAAGCAATATCATAGTTTCCAAAGCCTTCACGCCCTGCCCGCTCATCTTTCCTTTCTTCCCATGAAGCTTGGCTATTTGCAATTCTGGTTTCATTGTGTTAATGGACCTGTTAGTATTTTTTGTAACATACTTTTTGGCAAGTCAGTATTCACCCACAGTTCTAATTAGAGGTGTTTAGTCATAGTGGAACAACTTTAGAATAGTATATTTATTTTTCTCTCTTTTGGCTCTTAAAGTGAGTTGGAAAATAAGAAAAATCATTTTATATTTAACCACATCCCTCTCCTTTACTCCTCATTGTGTGTTTGGCCTGGCAGCCATCTGCTCTCATCTTCCTTCTGACAGACTTCCTTTACTATTTTGTTGCAGTGGAATTCTGCTGCTAATCATTTCAGGTTTTATGTCTGAAAATGCCCTTCTATTGAAAAAAACTTATTGAGAGTATGAGACTTTTTAGTTGACAGATTGTTAATTTTTTTATACTTTAAAACTGTAATCCAGCTGTCTCTAGCTTGCCTCTTCTCCAACTCTGTCAAGTGCTCTCTGTCCTTGTGCTTTATACACGATGTCCATCACCCTCTCTGGAGACTCTCAAATGCTTCACTTCTGTCTGGTTTAGTTGCTCAACAAGTGCACTTCTCTCTCTTTCTCACTCTCCTGTGCTGTGTCTATATGTGCTCTAACTTCACATAATTTCTTAAATATGTAGGCTCAGTTTAGTCTTTAAAACAATGTTGGAAACATTTTAATAGTGTCTATTCATTTTTCTCTGCCTTCCCTCATGCCTTATCTCAAATGACTCCTTTTGAACATAAGATCACTTGAAATCACCCTCAAAATAATTTTTACTTACATGGTTTCTTTCTTTTCTGTAGTTTTTCATTTCAATTATTTTGAACTTTACTCAATTTTTTGTAGCAGTTGACCTTCTATTCACCATACACAGTTTATTTCTGCCATTTTATCTAGCTTACTTAAAAAAAATTCCTTCCATGGTGTATTTCTTTAAATGTATTTTATTTTTGTTTTTTGGAAGATAATTACTTAGCATCTGTTGACTTTTTCCAATGTTCTAAGCTTGTTAGATGGGGTCAGAACTGATCTTTGTTTGGGGTAATTGAACTCACCATGGTGAAATTTTTTATTTTAGGAGGCTCTCAAGTCTGAACTGGGAACCTGGGGGCCACTTCTGGGGACTGTTGGTCAACTTGCTGGATTTCAGTTCTGGTAGAAGTGGCTCTACTCTGGCCTTATATTAATGTATGCAGGCAGACAGGGGTTCTTCAAGGCAATGAGGTTTCACCCTAAGGCTGTCCAGATTCACCTGTTTGGAAATCTGGGAGCGGAACCAAGACTTGATAAGACCCTCAGTAGACCCTAAGGAATCGGATCAACCTCTCTCAGCCCAGCCTCTAATCTGGTTACATTCCAGGACAGAAGATCCATCAGGAACAGAGGTCTAGAAAAGATTTTCAAAGAAGACCTCTCCCATAGTCTCCCCTTGATTTTCAAAGAAGACCTCTCCCATAGACTCCCCTTGGCAACGGCCCTAGCAACCTAGGTTGAAGTTCCATATGGGAGTAGCTTTGGGAGAAATCTATAAAAGCCGTCCTGACCAAAGGACAGTGCACACATGCTGCCTGGGCGCACATGCTGCCTGAGTGCACAGGCTGCCTGGGGTCACATGCTGCCTGAGTCCATGCGGCTGAGCACATGTGGTGCCCGAGCACGTGTGTTGCCCACATCTCCCCTCTAGAGATGTGTACTCTCTTTCTTACTTTCCCTCCTCCTTCCCTTTCCTAAAACCTCCTTAATAAAACTTGTTTTACTTCACTGCTCCTCAGTTCCTGAAAATTCTTTACTGCGAGGAAGACAAGAGCCCTGAGGCAACCCCTGGGTAAGGCCTAGAACTGACTTTCCTTTCCTGCAAAGAGCAATTCCTCGATCCAGCTTGAGTCCATGGCTTCCTGAGAAATCTCGGGTGGTGGGGATCAGCTCCCATGCCTAGAGATCAAGCAGACATCAAGTGTGGCTTGATGGCCACCTTGTGGGGTTGGTGGGGCTCAGGCCCACGCTATGTAGGGGCTCATCACAGACTTTATCAGTCCTTAGCCTGCCCAGCGGGTGCTGAGCAGCAGAGGCAGCTGGGGAGAAAGCGGCCATCTCTCCCCTTGTGGCCTCACATAAGCCACCCGTGAGGCCCACCTGCATCAATATGGCTGGGTATTACCTGAGCTGTTCTAGAGGCAATCAGGGCCCTCTAGCTCCAAAACCCAGAGGTGCTTCAGGACTCTACCGACTGGTGTGGGAGGTCCCAGTGGTTGAACTGAGTTTGACCACTTAAGATAGTGCTGAAGCTCTCCCTCCACAGCTGTAGCTTTTCTTCCCCTGCGGTCACAATTTTATTCTGAGCTCACTATAATGCCACACTTTGTGTCCCTTCTTTCTAAGTGCATACCTGAAAACATACTTCATCCTCAGTCTGCAAGGTGAATGTTTGAAAGAAGGATATAGAATCGAGTTCACTCTCTGGAAAGGAAATTCTACAGCATCTGGAAGCAGTAGAATTTCTGACATGGGACAGAGCTACTACCAGCTCTCCCAGTGCCCAGCTGCTCACGAGGCACCCAGGAGGGATGGCGGGTTCTAACCCTGGCCCGCCATCCCAACAGAGACTCGCAACAGGCCAGATGACCACCCCCACTCCATGAAGGCCGCCATTTTCCACATCCGGACATCCCTCTTGTCAGAACTCCATCCAGCAGACAAGCCTATCACAGCCCAGATCATCAACACCCACCCTGCAGCAGTTTTTTTTTTTTCAATCCGGCCCAGGTTGCTGATCCAGAGACTCACAGACATGGGGCAGAGCTGCTACTTGCTCTCCCTGTGCCCAGCCGCTCGTGAGGCGCCCGGGAGGCATGGCGGGTTCTAGCCCTGGCCTGCCACCCCAGCAGCGCCTCACAACAAGCCAGACCACCCTCCCCTACTCCATGGGGCCCGCCATTTTCCACATCCGGACTTCCCTCTCATCACAACTCCACCCAGCAGACGAGCCTATCATAACCTGGTTCACGCAGCCACTTGCAGCCACTCGGTTCATCAATAAATGCTGTATTTAGAGGTGACTACAAGAGTATGCCACCCGCATGGCAAGCCTGGCAAGTTGCCCGTGTTGTATTTGATATGCCAAATACCAGTAACAATTATGTTAGGTCATTCCCATGACCTAATATAATGGTTTGGGGCTCTTTATGTTCTTGGAGCGAGCAGATGCCCTTGGGCTCTACTAGCATGAGACAGGACATATGGAGATGTTACTGGAGCCCGCTTGAGCAAATTGATGATGAAGGGGAAGATAGTGACAGTGATAGTGATCTGGAAGCTGGACCCACCGAGAAATTTAGAATTTTTCTCATATTCTAACCCCCTTGGTCTATAATTCAACAGAGAGTAACTACTTGGAAGATAGTTCTGGCATATTTTGAGATATACTGTATTGGGTTCCTTCTGTTTAAAACCCTCAATCTTTTTCTCAGTAGGTGTCAAATTTCAGCTAAGTTAAGTGGTTTGCTAAAATGTTACTTTTCTTTTTTGTCTTGTCCCTTTACATGCTCTTGTTTTGGAACTGTATACTTTTATACATACACAAGACAGTTAAATATAATTTCTTATTCCTGATCTTGCACTGTAATTCTTAAGTAAATACCTCAATTGCCTACAGATTGATTTTAACTCCTCACACTCTAAGAAGGAGGGTCACACCAGGAAGAGAGACCACATTGACTTCTATAAGGGGCAACTTCTCTGCCCCTGATGCAAGACGTAAACAAAATCTTTGTTTTGATCAAAAGCTGAAATAGCAAGTTCAGAGAAGGAGAACTGTGCTTATTTAAAGAGCTTGATAGGACCCTAAGGGATTGGAATGATTAATCTGGTGAGAGGCATGCAGTGTGGACTATATGGTGTGATTTCCCCAGGACAGGTCACCCCTAAACTTGGGTGTAGATAAAAGCCTGTCTCTCTTACTATATCTATACAAACTACAAAACATCAATAGCTTATTAGTTCAAGGTAAAAGACATCAACATCCTGAAGTTCCACACTAGCCCCATGAATGGGGCGGGGCCTCTTGTATTTATTCCACCTGGTGAGAGTAAGCCCTTCTCACTTCCTTTGTTTTCAGGTAACTTCTTGCCCCAACCTTCAGCAAGTGCTGCCCCCTGCTTTTGTGAAGCCCTGTCCCTCTCTTGAATAACTATAAAGGGGGTTTTCTTGCTTGGCCGGGGATGGAGTTGGAGTGGTAGAGATTGGAGGAGAGCTTGGATTGGTCAGAGATCTGAGGTCTGAAGGTCGGAGATCTAAGTGAGTTAGTTTGGTCAGCTCTACTCTGCTTTGCTGGACTCTCTCTCTCTGTTCTTGCACTGTAAGGATAATTAAAACTTTGGACTTTCAAAGAACTGGTGGTCATGTTTCTATGTCCATCAGCTGGGGATTGTCCACTGGCCTCTGGGTGCGGCCAGGGAACCTAACAGACCCTAATACTGTTGGGGATTCTGGACAGTCCTGATGTCTGGACCAGATCCAACAATACTGTATTAAAAATTCAGTGGTGGGTTCAGAGCAATATTATAGTGGGTTGGTATACCACTATATTATAGTGGGTTGCACACTACTGAATTGAGTTCAATATGGACCCCATATGGTCCTCTGAACATTGCCAGCAATGATAAGATCCTGAGTGCAGAGCCAGGAGTAACCCCTGAGCATAGGCACCCATGGCCCAAATGCAAAATGAAAAACAGAGGTAATAACCCTGAGGGCATGGCTCCCTGGCTTGATGAAAAGGAGGGCATAGTTTGGACAGCTGCCAGGTGTTTGTCGCTTGTCACTTGTCTTCCCATTCATCGATTTGCTTGAGCAAGCACAATAACATCTCCATTCTTTGGGAATGAGGTCCATCATTGTTTCTGTTTTTGGAATATTGAATACACCACAGGTAGATTGCCAGGCTCTGCTGTGGCTCTGGGTTCATCCCAGTCTTTTTCTATATCAGATCATCAACCATCCAGGGCCCATGGAACAGAGTCCTGGGTGTAGGCAAGCCTGTCTCCTGTCTGCCACTTGCTGATGCAGTCAGGCACCGCAGCCACTCCTGCAACGCTTCGAGGGGCAGTATGGCTGCCAGGTGCTAGGGAGAGAAAATAGGGACTATAACTTCCAAATTCCAAGTTTGAGCCACAGAAACTTCACCAGACTTACCCAAGCCAGGGCCCCTTCCTCTCAGGTAATAACCCTGGGGGCGAGGCTCCCCCAGTGCACAGCCGCAAGTTAATCTCCCCCTCCATATTGCATTAAACCAACATCTTGGACTACTTTACCGACTCTTATAATGACAGCCTATATATTTGATTCACATTGACAACACAACTTGCCCTTAAAATACACACAATGCTATGGTGAACACAAGAATCATCACAAAGTACCATCCCAGTCTAAACAGAGCAGTAAATTCTATATTAAGAGGAAGGTAACATCCTCGAAGAGAGAAGAGGAAAGACCACCATCGGCTGAGCATCTCCAGAGACCTACCTGACAGTGTGAGAGGAATAGAGCTCCAGAAGGATCGATCCCCCAACCACAACAACATCATTTGGTAAGAACACAGATCTCTACCTCTCAGAATGGATGAAGAAAACAGCCCTGGTGACTCAACAAGGAATACCCATGTACATAATCTCTCTGACAAAGAATTCAGAGACAAAATGGTGAGGATGTTTACTGAGCTCAAAGAAACAATGGAACAGATATCCAATAAGATACAGGAGAATAAGAAAGAAACAGTGGGATGGGCAGACAATAAAATACAGGAGGAAATGACAGCAGAAATAAGAAAATTACAAACAGAAATGTTGTAATAAAAAACTTGATAGATGGATAACCAGGACCCCTCACTCCACCACGCCACCCTAAAACTCCCCTTCCACCCTCTTCCAAAGAAGCAACTCAGATGTGTGTCTGAGTATCATATTGATTAACACAGGACACATCCCAAAATTCAAAACTACACGAATGCGTGAAGATCCTACATAGAAGTACCAATGAACATAGGCCTCAGCATTCCTTATCTCCTACAAAACTCTGCAAACAGCATAGAAACCCCCTAAATGTAAAGCCTATCCACACAAGAACACACAATTTGCAACTTGCATAGGTCATAATGGTAAAGCAATGCAGAATTCCACCAAGTGCAGTGAGTGAAGTTGCTAGCCCGGTGGGCCAAGCGATAATGAGTTATATAACTTCTCTGGAAAGGAATTTCAGAAGGAGCTGTTAAGAATGCATAAGGAGCTCAAAGAAGCAATGGAACACAGTCAATAAAATACAACAGGTCATGAGAGCAGAAAAGAGTAAAATGCAAATGAAAATGTTAACATGAAAGTGGATTCACCTGTGCTAGTGGGTTCTTGAGGATTGTATGAATGAATTACATACAAAACTCAGAAGGTTGAAAGTTAATTTAATGTACAGAGGATTCCAGGTCCCTCCCCCAAATATCTAGCCTCTTTGTTACCCATAAACAAATACCTGGTCCAGTCCCATGCAGTCTACTCACATCCCAGTTTTGTGGTCCTGTTCCTGTGCTGCTCTCTCAGTGCCTGCTGCTGGGCCTCCCAACTGCACCCCAGGGATCCCTGTTGTCCTGTCTCGGCTTTTCTTAGTCTCCAACCTCTACCCTATACATGTAGGTGAGACTCCTGTGCTCAGTTCCTTGCCATTACCTGGGCATCCATGCCCTGAACCTCAGCTATCCTGGGCATCCAAGCCCTACCATAACCGGGCCTCTGAGCCTGACCCATATCTGTATGAGCCCTTCCTGGTCTTCCATGACCTATCCGTACTGTGCCCTGTACCTGAGGGAGTGAGCTATTTGGGAGCAGCTGGCCAGAGAGAGAGAGAGAGAGAGAGAGAGAGAGAGAGAAGAGAATCAGGAGGGCCTTTTATTTGTGGCCAAATCCCGGCTTCAGGTATCCCCTTCTACATTCTGATTGATTGCCTATTCCTTGGGTGTGAATAGCTACCTGAGAGTGCTTTCCTCCTTAGTTCCGGCTGTATCAAAAATACAAGCAGACATGATACTTATTAAAAATGTGGTAGGTGAAATGAAAAACTCATTGGAAGGCCTCTGCAGTAGAGTAACAACTAATGAAGACATAATTAGTGAACTTCAACATAAGATGCAGAGACTTTCTAGAAAACAACAGAAGATGGAAGAACTCACAATAAATAAGCAGACAACAAGAGATAATCAGGATGAAATCAAAAGGAATAATGTACAGATCATTGGGATTCCAGAGGGGGAAGGAAAAAGCCCTGATGAAGAAGCAACTGTCAAAGCCATCATGCAGAGAAGTTCTGCAATGCATCTTTAGTTCTGGAACTAAAGACCACTTGCACCTAGATTCAGGAGGCTTGAAAAGTACCAGTTAAAATAAATACAAATACAAATACTCTAAGACACATACTAATTAAAATGGCAAAAACCATAGATAGAGATAGAAAACTAAAAGCAGCAAGACAAAGAAGGAAATCAATAAAAAGAAGAGCATCCCTAAGATTCACAGCAGATTTTTTCAGATGGACACTCCTAGCCCGAAGACAATGGTGGAATATCATGAAAAGACTCAATGAAATGAAGGCCTCACCAAGAATTCTTCACCTGGCCATACTCTCATTCAGATTTGAAGGAAAGATACACAACTTCATGGATAAACAACAGCTCAGGAAATTCATAGATTCAAAACAAACTTTAAAAGGACTGAGGAAGGTTTGTCATATCTTACAAAGATATGACAACCCCCCAAAGCACAACAAGCTTATACAGAAAGATGGCACAAAATCCCATGACAATAATCTCTCAATGTCAATGGTCTAGATGCACCAATTAAGAGACACAGAATGGAACGATAGTCCAGCGGGTAGGATGTTTGCTTTACACGCAGCCAGCCCATGCCGGCCCAGGTTCGATCCCTGGCATCCCATATGGTCCCCCGAGCACTGCCAAGAGTGATTCCTGAGAGCAGAGCCAGGAGAAACCCCTGAGCATTACCGAGTGTGACCCAAAAAAGCAAAAAAAAAAAAAAAAGAGAGAGAGACACAGAGTGGCAAAATGGGTTAAAAAACTGAATCCAAAATTCTGCTGCCAACAAGAAACACATATGAATAATCAGAGCAAATATGGACGCCAAGTCAAAGGCTGGAAGACCATTCACCACACAAACAACTCCTCCAAAAGGCCAGTGTGGTCATTCTAGTATCTGATAACATAGACATCTGGCTGAAAATGTTTAGCAGGGACAGTGAAGGTCACTTTTTAATAACTAAGGGGGTATGTATATCAGGAAGAAATCACACTAGTAAACATATATGCACCCAAAGAGGGGCCAGACAAATACCTAAAACAACTGTTAATAAACTTCAAAGAGGACATTGACAGTAATAGAATAGTAGTTAGAGAATACAACACTGTTCTATCAACTACTGCATGATCGACAAGACTGAAACTCACTAAGGAACTACTGGCCCTGCAGCAAGAAATGTAAGAAAGAGGGCTAATAAATATACTCAGTACTTCTCATCCCCAAAATGCCGAATACACATTTTTGTCTAGTGAACATGGAACATTCTCTAAGAGAGATCGCATGCTGAGCAACAAAACATACTCAATAAAATAAAAAAGTTAGAAACTGTGTCAACTACTTTTTCACACCACGATGCACTGAAAATAGAAGTTAACCACACACAGAAGCAGAGAGTAAAACCAAATGCCTAGAAACTGAACAGCTCACTGCTTTAAAACTAGTGTGTTGTAGATGAAATAAAAAAAGAATTCCATAAATCTGTAGGTTTCCTTTTTGATCTTATCTATGACCCACTAGTTGTTCAGCAGAAATTCCTGGAAACAAATTAAAATGAAGACATGAAATATCAGTTCTTGTGGAATATAGTGAAAGCAGTGTTAATAGAAAAGTTCATAGCTCTGCATGTACCCACCAGGAAAGAAGAAAGGACTCACATGAACAGGCTGACTTCACAGCTTAAAATATTAAAAAAATGACCAGCAAAAAGGAGCTCAACCCAGGCAGAGAGAAAAAAACAATAAATCTTAGAGCAGAAATAAATGAGCAGGAATCCAAAAAGCAGTCTAAAATATCAACAAAACCAAGAGCTGGTTCTTTGAAAAAATAAACGACATCGACAAATCACTTGCAAGAATCATGAGGAAACGGAAAGAGGAAACTGAAATATTTAGAATCATAAATGAAAATGGGACTTCACAACAGAAATCACAGAAATTCAAAAGATCATCAGAGATTACTTTGAAAGCCTGTATGCCAAAAAACAAGAGAACCTGGAAGAAATGGACAAAACCTTAATTCCTATAGCCTCCCAGACTGAAGCAAGAAGACTTGGTGTAAGGGTTGGCCACCTGATGGGGTGACTGACTGGGAGCCTTGGAACACCGCACCTACCAAGGAAAACTCTGAGAGACCAAGTCCTATGCAAAAGCAAGGGTTTTATTAATAAGCGAGTATACTCGGGCTCATAGCGTGACCCCAAGCGGTCAGTGGCTAAGAACCCCGAGCCCTTCCAGGGAATATCTTTTAAGGAATAATTCCCACGCTACAGAAAAGCCCGCGCATAACTATCCAATAGGTTTAAAATATTACATCAAGGTCTGCACGCAGGCAGCCAATCACTCTACACCAGGTAACCATCACCCACCAATCTGAGCATGCCTAATACTTCTTTCCATATTTGGAACAGCATGGGCCACCTCTGGTTGAGCCATCATTTTATCACTTACCTCTGGTTCCTGTCTTTGTGTTCTGTGGGCAAGGGGCCATTCTTTCATTCCCCCTTTTCTTATGGGGGGGTTCTCTAATCCTAGAGACCATTAGAGACCTTCATTCCATAGGGCCTGATGCTGTTGCCTGAGTACTAACAACTTCAACTTGACTTCACCCACCCGGTCTCTGGTGAATGCAAGTAGCCTGTCAAGAAGGCAAGGCCCAACTGTCAAAATCAATAAGAATATGATGAGGGGCCCTGCTAGGGCTGAAAGCAAGGTAGTTAGTCAGGGGACTACGCAAACCAAGACTCAAACCACTCTCTCCTCACTTCCTTCACTATCCCAGAGTGGTCTGCGTAGAAGCAGCACTCTTCCTAGACTAGGTTGCTTCACTGCCATGGGGCCATTTCCTGTCAATCTATCCACATCATATTTCTTTTAAGAGATTTCACCGCCTTATATTTTTAAGGGAAAATGGGTGAAGGTCCATCTTCTGGAGCTGCTTCATGCTGACAAAGGGACTGTAGACCCTGCCTGTGCAAGGGGTGAACTCTCCAAATGGGTCCCATGCAATGAATGGATCATATTTTCTGAAGTTATTATCTGCAAGAAAAGATCAGATCAATTAGGCTAAGAACATTACTTAGAAATGATTAGGCCCTGGAGGAGTAAAAAGTCCCTCTTTGCCCTAGTGAGGGCAGAATACTTTGCTGTTTTAAAAAGCACAGTGTTAAAGTAAAACAAAATTGAAGTAAACATTTTGTGTCCAGATTTTTTTCATAGAAACACCAAGCCACCTCTCTGGCTTTTTGTACAACACAGAAAAGCCTTGCCCCTCTCACTGAATGTGTTAGAACCAATTAGATGACTATACGCTGATCATCTGAACTTTTGCACAAAAGTCAAACTGTCGATCCTTAAGATTTATGACACATAAAACACAGTTCTGAGTTACTCTAAACTGTCCTGTTTTGTCCCTTTCCATGGACAATTGTTATTCCCTAATGGTACTGGATGAGGTATTGGTACCATGATGGCTCAAGAATTAAAAGCTTTTAAAATCCTTATGAATCTTAGAATTTCCAAATGACTGTGTATTCCTAGAACTAAGAATAAACATCCAACCAATTTGGATGCTAACTTGAAAACCCTTGGCCTATTAGCAAACTTAAGTCACTGGATTAGCCAAGGGGTTACCTTTAAATCAAGCCTATTTGAATACATTTATTCAATTACCTTTCTGTAGATTTAGAATCTGATCTTTACAAAAGTTATGGAAATATGATTTTCTCTCTACCTTTACTTTAAATTTGTCAAATGACTTAATAAACCTGACTGGTTCTTTTGCATAAACACAGAAAGACTGGAGAACTCTCACTTAGGGTACCCCATTACTACTAAGAAGTCCTGGGAATTGGCTGAGACAGAGCAGGCCAACACCAATCATGGTATTTTAATGTCTCTACCTGTTACGTCAGGGCTACCCCAGGCTTGGCCATAACTTGAAGATCAGGTTCCATGATGAGCCACAGGTGACCTCGGGCCTCTTCCACTGGGTTGAGCAGAGCGTGACAACATCCCTCTTTGGGGCTGAAGCCATTCCCTCCTGCAGCAGCTATCCTTGTTGCATGGCCCAGGCAGTTGTCAGTCACCACAGATTGGCAGATTCCTTGATCTTCACAGCGGAGATGATTTTCGGTTCTTCCTTCAGCCGGCCTGCCTCTAGGGTCTCCCTGAGGTTTGTAGGGTACTTGCATCTGTACCTGTGATAACTACATGCTTCTGTCATTTAGACCAATCCCTTTGACTTCTGTTTTCCCTGGAAGAGGGCCTTGGGGTCCCATACTGGCTTTCCTGTCTACAAGAGGGCTAGGCCCTATTACAGAGAGGAAATATTTTGTTTGAGTTTATGCAAACCAACACAGTGCCATAAACCATTAAAAACATACTCAAGGTGTAAAGAGAAAACGGCACATTACACTTTTTATTCACAAGCAGTACAATACGCCAATATGCTGTTGGAATTTCTTAAAAAGAAGCATAAAGTCCTGTTGAAATAGAGCAGACAGTTTAACAATATCCTAACTCATTTAATTCCATGCCAAAACCTTAATTACCAATTTTTAGGAGCACTGTAACAGGAGTTCATATCGTCTGTCTAATACCTTTTCCATAGATCTTACCAAAAAGGTACTAGAACAATTCTTCAGAAAAGAGTTTCATAGTTTATTTACTAACATTCTTAGACCTTCTACACATTCCTGTACATTCATTCTGTCCTGTAACTTTCCTGTAAGAACAAGCCTTCACTTTAACAGAATTCCTTCCTTTTTCCCACAGACATCTCCATCCATTATCTTTCTGTTACTTAAAATGCATTATCTAGACTTCTTATAGTTACACCCTAAAGGTTTAACTGCCTTACTTTACAGAGCTCAGTACAGATTAATCTCCCAATTTGGAAACAAGTTGCTAGTTATTATCTCATCTAGCATAGCAAAACTATTTTAAAGCATTAAATCAGTTCCATACATATTCAAGAGGCTGACACGCTCACAATTAAAGTTCATTTGAATTTATGCTTGGCAAAGGTTCACTTCATATTAGAAATTATCCAGAAAACATTTAAAATTTTATCTTTAGAATTCCAGTTTTTAGGAACACAAACAATGCAAAGTTAAAATACCCAAAAGATTGCTACCAAGTAACAGTAAAGATTTCACACTTGTGAATAACTAAGACTTTCAAGGTAAAGACTAGGTTGATACCTGTTGGCAAAGCTCACATGTATTAAGACTATCTCAATAATAGCACATACCGGGCAGATTAAAAACAAAGTCTGAAAAAGAAAAAACTGATTGCTGTCATTTACTTCCTACAGTTCTTTTAATTCTCCATGTTTAGAAGCCACAAAATTTAAACGAACATTCTTAGCTCCTTGAATGTTAAAGAGATTCACCTTTTTTTTTTTTCTCCAGCAAGGGCTACTCTGGAATTCTACCAGATTTATCAGGCTGATGTGATTACCCTATTGCAGAAATAAAACGAATATGTACCAGCATAAAAAAAAAAAAACATTTGAACTACCAATTTTTCATGAAACACAAGACCTTCTTTGACTTAATTGCAACAGTTTTTGTACCTTAGTTAATTTTTAAAAACGGCCTAATTTCTTATTAGAATTTAACCTAAACTTATGAGGTAAAGCTCTGCACTATCTCACAAAGTTCTTATCTCTTTGCTGACTCTGGCTCTAGCTCCCACCCTCTCTAAACAGTACAAGTTTGGGAGCAGAGAGAATTTCAGGGATCAGGAACACTTAAAAGGTTTTACAATTAGACCTTTTAACTTTTTACCATAAGATTTAGATTGAACTTGTCAATTTCTCATCCTGCTCAACACTCAGTTTGGAACACATTGCCTATCCCTGGCTCAGCAACTTGCTCTTGATTTCAACTTGGTTTCATTTAGCACTTCAACGTTTCACACAGACAAGACAACTGCAAACAATTGATGGCCACCACACACGCACGTGCACACACACACACACATATACAGTTGATCGATTGATCTTTAGTTATGATTTGACCCTTTTGGAAGGGTATAGGAAACTGATAGACTGAGAAAGGAAGGGCAGTCCCCCAGGGCAAATAGCCCTGCTCCACCGGTTTGGACCTTGCCTTGTGTTTTTCAGCCTGCACCAGCTTCTGTCCCCTGCCTGTTTTTTTTTGTTTTGTTTTGTTTTGTTTTGTTTTTGTTTTTTACGTGAAGCATGGGTCAAGAAAGCGCTTTTGTTGAAAAACCGGCCACCTAGATTATGGCCGAATTAAGTTGTAAACTTTATGCCACTATTTTTTGCTTTCCTAGTTTCTAATTCCTAGTTCCAAGTTCTGAATGCACCTTAGTGGCTTTTGCTAACTAGAGGCATAGTAAAGAAAGTTAAAATTAGTTACGATGTCCAGTCTCTGGAGATAGATGTTAGTGAGGACAGTTTAGGCTGTAAAAAACCTGTAATTTGAATTACTGCATTAATACCGTTTTGAAATTAAATACCACATTTGTGCCTCCTCTGGTTTGATAATTCTGTACTGGACCTGTTAAGGAAAAACTGCTGTTAAGCCTATCGGGTAATTAAGGTCAGCAGCCAGTGCTCATCTGCGTAGGTCCTGTTGTGCTTTTGCTTTTTGCGTGCAACAATTGAACAAAATTATTAGCCATCTCAGGTGAACTTAAAGCAAAGGTTAGAAATTGAACTTCCTTTATAAACTTGAAGGATCTCCCCAAAATGTCCCTAGCTGTTGATTGCATTACTGAAGCTTATTGAGAAGGGTGCTCGGACCTTCACTCTGCCAGCTTCTTTCTTAGCCACTTCCCTTAGGGAAACTCTTGGGCGGGTCTAGCAGGTTTGGAATGATGAGAGGCTCAGCTCTGAGTGCACCCTGCTGGGCCGGATTCTGGGGTAGAGATAGATGGACTCCTGAGCTCTCTTCTCTAGGAAGCCTAGATCCATGAGGTGAAGCCCGAGCTGCCTGAAGTGACCCTAGGAGGAGGGGCTCCTTAACAGCAGCAGTAGTCCTTGCCTCCTAGAAAGCTTTTGCAAGCTCCACAGGTGGCAGCGGAGTTGGAGGCTAGACTGAAAGCTTAGGTTTCTGCCTGTGTAGTTGGTGTGGGGGTCCTATCCTGGTTCCCTTACTTCTGAGACACACATGCAGCAAACAATAATGCAAGTTGCTATTTACTGGCCATTTTCCCATGTTCTAGCTGGTATTTAGGCCACGTGTTGTTGCAAAGGTCCTTAAGACGCTTTTTGCTTAGGCTACTAGTTGGAAGTTTCTTTCAGTGTCTTAACAAGCAAGCTTGGTATAGAGGCAGAATTTCCCATATTTTGGTGTACTGGCAGCAACCTATGAGAGAAGGAAAAAACTGAAACAGGATGGTTCCTTGGCAAAACTTTTTTAGGATTTCTTTACTGGCCTTTTCTGAGGGGACTCTAACCCCTGCCTTGGCCTCTCCCTACCAGCCTCTCCTGAGGGGACTCTAACCCCTCCCTTGTGTGCTGTGGGTTTTGGCTTTCCAGCGCTAAGGCCTGGCCATAACAGAACATCACTCAGCATGGACGTCCCCATCAGTGATTTCTGTGTTACCCCAAGCATCCCTGGGGCCTTCCCGGGCATCCACCACAACCACGACCTGCGTGGAGCCGGACCTAACCTGCCATGGGTTTCCAAGAGATCAGGGCGTTCTGGCGCGGACATGACCACAGCGCATGTCGGCTTGCCCTGGGGGTCCTGTGGGTTTAGGGGGGCGATCCAGCCAGACATGACCACAGAGCATGTAGGCCCGCCCAGGCAGAGCATCACGCACCGTGGACTTCTCCATCAGTGATCTCTCCATTACCCCAGGCGTCCCTGGGGCCTTCCCGGCATCCAACACGACCATGGCTTGCGTGTAGAGGCCAAACCTAGACAGTCGTGGGTTTTCAAGAGATAGGGAGAAGAAAAGTTATGTCTTACTGCCTTCTGCGGCCTTGCTGACATTTGCTGCATTTCTGAACTAGGTTCTACCTTTTTGCCTTGGCTTAGTTTACTGGGTTGTCCGGCTGTACTGGGTTTCTCACTGGGTTCTGCCTTTCTGCCTTGGCTTAGTTTACTGGGTCTCTCACTGGGTTCTGCCTTTCTGCCTCATGGGGGATTTTCCTTTCTGGCCTTTTTACCTTTTTTTTTCTTTGCCTGGGGCAAAAGCTGCTAGAGACCTCGTTTACATTTTAATTGACCTCCTAGTGTTTTTTTAACCATAGCCAGTTTTCTTCTAAGTCTGGGACAAGGGGAGAGAGGGAAAAAGGAATGCTACCTGCAATCTGGTCTCCTAGAATCTTTCACTAGTGAGTTTCCTCCCATTCCTCCCATAGTGATAGGTGACACGAGACAGACAAAGGAGGGGGTGCCTCTTTACAGAGACCATTCAGTTGCTTGTCTACCAGTGACGAACTTAGCCTTAGTGGACTCAGCAGTTGTGACTTGTGGCCGACCACTAGGTCAGCGCCACCATAGACCATATGTTCTTCGTAGCAGACAGCCCACGCGCTCCGTAATCTTTGTGGGACCTTAAGGGTGCCAGTCGTGGAGCCACAGACTCACGCCTGACAGGAGGACCTATCAGGGTGCTCATACACACACACACACATTCACATAGAGGTTATAACATTCCTCCCCAGTACCCCCTAGAGATTTGAGGGAGCATACCTTCTCCGCAGATTTTCACTGATTACCTCCTTCTGGTGGAACTCCTCGAAGCCACTGCAAAGTTCTGCTGCAGCAGCCAAAATAATGTAGGTGGGCCTCACTGGTAGCTTATGTGAAGCGGGAAGGGGAGAGAAATGTAATTCCTTGCGGTGCATGGTGTCAATAACCAAACATACACAGGTCACAATTACAAATAGGATAGAGATTATTTCACACAGTTTCACACTCTCTTCAATCACGCGGACCAGTCCTCCTTTCACTCAGACTCACCACACACTCACCACTCTCACAATCCGGATTTGGAATTTTCTGTTGTCTGTACAGCATTTGCAAACTTCAGACCAGTGGTCCAATGTTAGAGAAAGGGGAGTAGAAGGAGTCTGCCCCATGGCCAGTAGGGCAGGAGAGAGAAACTCAAAGCACAATAAGAAAGTCAGGAGAGACAGAAGAATACTGAACAATAATGACACACCTAAACGAGTTTTCCATAAACACAACAAGGGCAAGGGGAGGGTCTAGGGAGGTTGGTTCAAGTCTAGCAAAAAACCTAACAGTTTCACTAACAACCTGGAAGGAAGCAGCAATGCCTTCCTCCCGCCAAACAGAGAAGTCCAGGCGTCCCCGGGTCTCCAGCACCACCGGGACGTCCCCAGGGCTGTGACCTGTGGTTTTAGGACACGTCTATCCACCACAGCTGGGGAGAGAGTTGGTGAGGCTTCCCGATCCAGTAGTCACTCCAAAAGCCAGCCAGCACCCAAAGACAAATTTAGCGATCGCAATTGTAAAAGGACGTCCACTTGCCCAGGATGATCTTGTCAGGGTCCTGGAGGCAGGCAGGGGTCCTTGGCTCATGGATCCCAGACGAGCCCCCAAATTTAAGGGTTGGCCACCCGATAGGGTGACTGACTGGGAGCCTTGGAACACCGCACCTACCAAGGAAAACTCTGAGAGACCAAGTCCTATGCAAAAGCAAGGGTTTTATTAATAAGCAAGTATACTCGGGCTCATAGCGTGACCCCAAGCGGTCAGTGGCTAAGAGCCCTGAGCCCTTCCAGGGAATATCTTTTAAGGAATAATTCCCACACTACAGAAAAGCCCTCGCATAGCTATCCAATAGGTTTAAAATATTACATCAAGGTCTACACGCAGCCAGCCAATCACTCTGCAGCAGGTAACCATCACCCACCAATCTGAGCATGCCTAATACTTCTTTCCATATTTGGCACAGCATGGGCCCAGTCACGTCTCATACCAAATACAGAGGGGGACATCAGAGCGCAACCTCTAGGGAATGTTTGCCTTATAGCCCTCCCTGGAATTATTTGCTTAAGGCCCTTCCTGCTGTGCTCTTGTTGAGCCATCTTTTTATCAGTTACCTCTGGTTGAGCTATCATTTTATCAGTTACCTCTGGTTCCTGTCTTTGTGTTCTGTGGGCGAGGGCCATTCTTTCATTGGAACACCTTAACAAGTCTATCACAGTTGAGGAAATTTAAACAGCATTCAGAAATCTGCCCAAACACAAAATCCCAGATTCAGATGGATTCACTAGTGAATTTTCCAAACCTTTAAATTGAACCTAATGCCAGTCCTTTTCAAGCTTTTCCAGGATAAAGAAGAAATGGAAATACTCCCAAACTATGAGGCGCACATCACCCTGACACCCAAAACAGATAGAGACACCACAAAGAAAACTACATACCAGTCTCCCTGATGAACACAGATGAAAAGATCTTTAACAAAATACTAGCAAGTAGAATTAAAAGACTCATCAAAAAGATCATACACAATGAACAAGTAGGATTCATCCCAATGATGCAGGGATGGTTCAACATTCACAAATAAATCAACATAATAACACCATATCAATAAGAGAAAAATAAAAACCATCTGATCATATCAATAGATGCAGAGAAAGCATTTGACAAGATCCAGCACTCATTCATGATAAAAACTCTCAACAAAATGGGAACTAAAAGAACTTTCTTCAATATAATAAAAACCATCTATGAATATCCCACAGCAAATATTATTCTTCCTGAAAAATAACTGAAAAGTCTTAACTCTAAGATTGGGGACAGGACAAGATTGCCCACTCTCACCACTTCTATTCAATATAGTACTGAAAGTACTTGTCATAACAATCAAGAAGAAAAAGTCATTAAGGTATTAATGAGAGATCTCTGTCAGTCAAGGTGCAGAGATGAAACCTCACAAACAAGATGTATTTTCATTGATTTTTAATAATAACTGACAGGTGGGACAACAGGCTCATTTTGGCAGCTGACAGCTTACCCAAGGCCCCCTATTTATTATATACCAAACAGCTTCTAAACAGCAACACAAATTAGAGATAAGGGTACATAGTTTTACACTACAAAGGCATTTCCCCTATTTAGCATAAGAGAGGCAGAGGATTAGAAAGAGATAAACAGGAGCCAAGCCTGCTGGGAGTGCTATCAAGGTAAGGTAAGGTGAGAAACAAACAAGAGAATGTGTGACAGGTTGCAAATTCAGTCTTCCTGACCAGTCCAAGATGGTAAGATCTTATCTGGGTCTGCTTTAGAGAGACAGACACAAGAAAAACCTGTTTTCTATCTGCATGCCAGCCAGCATCCATTAGACTCTATCTTTGACTAGCTACAGCCAACAAAGAGATGTGATGCAGGGAAATTACACATGATAGCAGGGTTCATGATTCTGCTTCATGGAGACAGTCTCATCAGGGAAAACTTCACCCCTACCTCTATTGGGAGATAGCCTGCCACAAAACCCTGTGTATCTGTCAACAGGAAATATCCATCAAAGCTTAGCATATCCTTTGATCCAAATTCAGCCAACATTAAGGGCAACCAGATAGGCAAGGAAGAAGTCAAGCTATTACTATTTGCAGATGACATAATACTATACCTAGAGAACCCTAAACTCTCTACCAAAAAGTTCCTAGAAATAATTGATTTGTATAGTAGAGTGGCAGAGTACAAAATAAGCACTCAAAAGTCAATGGCTTTCATGTATGCAAATAATAAAAGAGAAGAAAGGCATATTAAAAAGATAATACCACTCACACTGGTTCCACAGAAAATCAAATGCCTATAAATCAGTCTAACTAGAATATAAATGGTCTGTGCAAAGAAAACTACAAGAAGATGCTTCAAGAAATAAAATAAGACATTAGGAAATTGAAACACATCCCCTCCTCATGGATTGGAAAAGTTAATATTTTCAAAATGGCAATACTCCTTAGAGCACTAAATAGATTTAATGTGATCCCTATCAGCATATCCAGGACATTTTTTCCAAAAAATGAGCAAACTTTTTTTTGGGAAAAAAAAGTTTGTTTTTTTCAAAAAAAAAGTTTGACTGACAAAAAAAAAAGTTCCCTGCATCACCTTTCCCAACTTCAATTAGTTCTACAAGACAGTAGTAATTAAAACATCATGGTATTGGAATAAAGACAGACTCATTGACCTTTGAAATAGAGCTGAATACCTTCATACACACCCTCAATATATAATCATTTAATCTTTAATAAAGAAGTAAACAGTATTAAGTGGAGCAAATTGGAGCAAGGAAAGCCTCTTCAATAAATGATGCTAGTAAAACTGGGCAGACACATGCAAAGAAGCTAAATCAGACCTCTCTCTAATGCCATGCATAAAAGTCAGATCAAAATGGTAATGATCTCAACATGAGACTTGAATCTATATTGTGCATTGAGCAAACATAGCCAAAGTCCTCCATGACATTAACGCTAAAGGCATCTTCAAGAATGATACACCACTGGTAAAAGCAAATGGAAGCAAAGATAAACATTTGAGATTATATGAAACTGAAAAGCGACTGCACCTCAAAAAAAATGGCAACCAAGATTCAAAGACAGACCATGGAATGGGAAATATTATTTAGTGATACCCTCATTATTAGAAGTTAATATCAAACAGATACAAGGACATGGTAGAACTTTTCAAGAAAAAAAATCCAACTGTATTAAAAAATAGCAAGAAGAAATGAACAGAAATTTCATCAAAGAAGAAATTGGAATGGCCAACAGGCATATGCAAAAGTGCTCTTTATCATTTATCAACAGGGATATGCAAATCAAAACAAAACTGAGATACCATCTCACACCACAGAGACTAGCACACATCCAAAACAGTAAGAACAACCAGTTTTGGTGTAGATGTGTGGAGAAAGGAACCCTCATTCACTCTTGTTGAGGATGCTGACTAGTCTGGCATTTGTGGAAAACAATATGGACATTTATCCAAAAACTAGATATTTACCTTCCATTTGATTCACCAATACCACTCCTGGGAGTACTCAGGGTACTCAAAACGACATGGAGCTCCGCCGGGGTCCCCAACAGTGCCGGGAAGCGAGTTCCCTTCTACCTCCGATGCTGGCGAGGAATGGATGAAAACTCAGGAATCCGATGCAGTTTTAAAAGGGTTTACTTATCACAGGTTCAGGCATACAAATCAGCAAAAGGAAAAGCCCAGTGCTTAGGATTCCAGGTTAGAACCCCAGCCACGTGTAGGCCAAGATGGCGGCCACCACGTGTAAAAGCCCTGTAAAAGGAGAAGAAGACAAGACTCCCAAGAAGGGTGAGCGCTCACAAAGAGAGAGAGCCCAAAAAGAAGGAAGCCAGCGAGAGAGAAACAGGCTAGTTTTATACCCCTGCCACTCAGACCTTCCTCCCACTGTTATGGAAAGCAGGGAGGGTCAAATGCCCTTAGGTAATCCCTCCCTGCACCTCACCTAGGCCTTTTAGTATGCTAATGTTTTGAGCCAAGATCTGCCTGGAAATGCCTTTATAGGGTAGAGAAGGGGTTTCTGAGATGGCATGTCTCTGTACCAAAGACTAATACTAATGCCAGTTAAATATTTCTCCAAGCCTTCACAAGTCTCTTCTACTTCATTGTAGTTTTGTATTTTAGTTGCCTTTGAGTATATCAGGGAGCCATGCTTGTTTGCTTGAAAGCAAACAGCATTTCTCTCTGGTCTAATTACTTAGGGGTCCTACGTGGCCAGGCTAATATGCCGGTAAAATCTAGCTAGTCCCATGATGATTGTGGTAGCTTGGGGAGAATATTTATATCAGCTAGTACAGCATACATGGTCAGATAAACTGCCACATTTAGACTACCCCCTTATCTACGAAGTGATTTGCAGGCGGCAATTCAGAGCAGATGCAGCGGCCCTTAGAGGAGTCCTGCAACACCCTAACACCATCTGAACTTCTATATTCATAGCAATATTATTCATAATAGCCAGAATGGAAGCAATCTGAGTATCTGAGAACAGATGACTGGATTAAGAAACTATGGTACATCTACACAATGGAATACTATGCAGCTGTCAGGATAAATGAAGTAATGAAATTTGCCTACAAATGGGTGGACATGGAGATCATGCTGAGTGAAATTAGTCAGAAGGAAAAGGACAGATATAGAATGACAGCATTCATTTGTGGGATATATTAAAAGTTATGAGTTAGTACCCAAGACTAGGCAAATAGGACACAGGAGGGAGTGTTAAGGGCAGGAATTTAACATATGTGTGTAGGACAGAGGCTAGCTATGATAGAGAAGGGATAAGTCTGTCAACAATAGTCGGAAGTGGCAATCCTGTGCGAGAACTAAGTAATGAAAGTAGATAAAGGGATATGCATGATATTCACTCAGTGTTTGAGTGTTGCAAACCTCAACCTCAACATGCAAAAAAAGAGAGAAAAGGAGAGAAAGAGAGAGAGGGAGAGGGAGAGAGAAGAAAAGTGCCTGCCATTGAGGCAGGTTGGGGGTGGATATGGAAGATGGGGACATTGGTGTACTGGTGGAGGGATGGGTGATACAACTTTGTACAACTGAAACCCAATCATAAAAGGTTTTGTAAACAACTATCTCATGGTGATATAATAAATTAAAAAAATTAAAAACTTTTGTCAAATAAAAAAAAATGGAAAGCAACAACAAAGTAAAATTCAATGGTATAGTCCAAGGTAAGTATTTACAATTGCACTCGGGATGCCACTTGTAATTTCATAGTGTCTTCTACAGGGGCTCGCAGAGAACCATAAGAAAGGTATTGGGAGAGGATCTGGTGGAAGAGACAAGGATGTGAGCATAATATCTGAATCTATTCTTCTCCCCAAGAGGTTTGGGACCACCTTCTTCCACTTTGTATGAGTATGAGGTCTAGGACTGAGTCTTTAATGTTTTCAATTGCATTTGATATAATGAACATTGTGCAAATCCTATGAATGTCACATATTAACTTTCTTATGAGCTCACTGCTCAGGGATTGATTAAAGCCTTGAATAATGTTCTATTTTTATCAACAACAGTAACAATACAGCCTTGAGGTACAGAGTGCCTTAAGTCCATTGGGCATCCCAAATGCATGGTTTTGGATGCGTGCAAAAAATACCAAAGCACAGAGGTTAAACTACATGTTGAAGGCTTGTGCTCTGATGCTGGCAATCCTTACCCCCCTTTTTACTGCATGGTTCTGGAACTGCGTCTTTAGGGAAGGTCCTTTGCAGAGAGCAGATTTTTGAACTTCTTAAACAATGAGGTCAGAGGTCAGAATCTAGTCCTAAATGCTTTCACTCAATCTGATACTTTGTGTGCTTAGCAGGATGTACTTTCCAGAAATCTTGTTTCTTATTGAGTTTCTATGCTTAGCATTAAGGACATTTCCTATACACACAAACTGCAAAAGAGTGGGTTGGCCCATAGGGAGAGTCAAGTTTGCTGTTCCACTCTCCGACATGCTTTGTGTCTGTCTCTCCCCACCCCATATAGTGCTCCATGAAAAGGGATGCTCCAGTGGACCAGAGTCCCAGTGCCACACAACTGAATCTCTCCCTGCATGTGCATGAAAATCCATGTCCTTCAGTTCACACTATGATATAATACATGCATGAATGGTGTTTAGAGAATTCCTTGATAAACTAATAAATGCCCTCTTGGATCATATGTTAAATGACAATTAGATGTCTTCTCTAGGTGAGAAAAGGAAAGACTAACTGACTTGAATTTATTTTAGTGGCAGAGAGAGATGCCATTTAAATCAGGAATCAGAGAAGGGGGGTATGCTTCCTTCAAGCCAGACCTGAAGGGAAGAGATGGCAGTGGGGAGGGGGCTGGTATTGATGAGGTGGAGGAGTCCAAGGTTACTGTCTTCTATTGGGTGCCTCGCCAGGCATGTCAACCTCCAGCTGTCATGGTCACACATTTTCATGCCTTCTGCTTCAGAATCTGACAGTGCAAAACATGGAGTCCTCCCACTGCAGATGGCCATTAATGATCCCAAGCTTTCCCAATGAGACAGACTTATCTCGGGCACAGATTTTTGTGGCCCTTCCCAGAGAGGCCTCCACATGACCACTTTCAGGCTTTCTGCTCCTTGGCTTGCCCGTTCTACAGTAACAGTTGGGCTGGGGCTGTTCCCACTCTGGCCAAGTGCCTGAAAACAGGTGGAAAAGCTGTGTCCCCATGTTCTTCTAGCAAGGCCGTGGGAGCTTCTGGAGGTCCTTCATTTGATCACTTGATCACTTGACATCCCGTTATTCATCAATTTGCTTGAATGGGCACCAGAAACATTTCCATTTGACCCTATCACATGCCAGTGTAGCCCAATGGCATCTGCTTGTTTTAGGAATATGAAGAGCCTCAAACCATTCGTTCAGGGTCTTGACGAATAAGTCTGACCATCTTGTAGGTGGGCACCACGTGATCTTTTGATGTCCAGTGGGATCCAGTCGGTAACGGCTGGAGATCCACACTAGAAAAAAAATTGCTAAGCTGTCTTTGAAACAATGTGAAAGTACTTTAGAACCTCTGATACCATTCAAAATGAAGATACAACTAATTTTCCTTATTTAGATATGCTAAGATATGATTCCCTTGCACTCTTGATTGGGGCATTTCTGCCACCAGAGCTTAGAACCTGTTGAACTGCTGTTTTGCATTTGTGACACAGTATTTTGGCTAAGTTGTTAAATACTCTTAGAAAACTTTTTTTAAATGATGTGACGTCATCATTTCTGTCATTCTAATGTATAGAATCCACTCCTTTAAACTTCTGTGTTAGGTTGCTTCAACTCAACCTAAATAGAACATGAAGAGCACTTTTTTTTGCTTTTTGGGTCATGCCCAGAGATGCCTCAGGTTTCTCTCATGGCCATGCTATGCTACAGGAATGCTGTGAGACTTGATATGTATCCAGCATGAAGGAGTAAGAGCACCACAGTGGCTAAATGCAGTACTGTTGAGGTGTCCAGAGGGTCAACCAAGGCTGAACCAACCACAGCATTTCTGAACTTGAACTTTCTGGCAGCTCTATCACCTACACACACTAAACCTTTGCCTTTGTTGTTCTGAATCTTCCAGGAAGAAGTTCCCAGAATTTATTCAGGCTAAAGAAGTTCCTGGCATCATCTGTCTCTGGAAAGAGTTGATTAAAGAAGGTGGCATTACAATTCAAACAGTAAGACTGACCTGATCCTTCCTCCACTTCTTGTGGGTGCCTTTCAATAGCTGATCAGAGTTCTGAGACACAGACTATAGCTGAAGCTACTCCTGGGCTTCAGGGTATATCAAGGTAGCGATGAGTTAGTGCTGTTGTCTCTGCTATTTCTCAACTCTCACTCCATCCATCCATCCATCTATCAGTCCGTCCATCCATTCGTCCATCCATCCGTCAATCCATCTGTTCATCTGTCCATCTGTCTGTCTGTCTGTCTGTCTGTCTGTCTGTCTGTCTATTTATCTATCACTTCTGGAGTTACACCTGGTGATACTCAGGGTTACTCCTGGCTCTGCATTCAGGAATTACTCCTTATGGTGCTCTGGGGACCATATCAAACTCAGGCCGGCTATGTGCCAGACAAACACCCTACCTGCTGTACTATTGCTATGGCCCCTACCTAGAGAGATTTAGAGATTATTGTGGTTCTCTGGTATCTTTTTTAAATTCTTGTCAATAGATAATGAATGCAATTGGCCTTTAAAAGGACACACACATATCCTTTTTATTTTAGTCCAATACTAAGTTTCTCCTCACTTAGGGGGATTCTTTTCTTTTTTTTCTACTTTTCAATAACTCTGAATCTGAGCATCTTTATTACTCAATATTTTAATTCTTGAAAATATTGAAGAACCTGGCAATCACAAACACTGAGACTTGCCAGCAATTACTTCTGCCTCAGCTACATCAGAATAGCCAAGCATGGCCCCAAAAGGAAGAAAACAACAATTGAGATAATTTTAAGTGAATTATTTAGTGATATTTATTTATTTATGCATTTATTTACTTTTTATTTTGGGGTAACCACACTTGGTGATGCTAAGAGTCTATTCCTGGCTCTGTGTTCAAGGAACCATCCCAGCTGGGTCTATCTGGGGTGCCAAGGATAGAACTCAAGTTGGTTGAGTGCAAGGCCTACCAGTTACACTATCTCTCTGGCCCATCTAATCTTTTTTTCTATAATAAGTTTATTGTGCCTATGTACAAATGGTCAAAGATCAGCCCTTTCCAGCCAGGGACTATCTAGCTGGAGAGGAGTAACTCCAGGCACCCATTTGGGGTGATGAGGTCATGTCTGTGTCCCACCACCAGGTGTCCTGGGTTGGCATGTCCTTTGTTTCCTGAAAATAACCCTCTGGTTGTAAGAAATGCAATGACTTTATATCTAGCTCACGGTCCTCCTATTGTAACTTCAAGTACAAGAAGTGACCTCTAAGTTCTCCTATTTTTAAGGCAGTCAGATCCTATTGGAAAAGTCTTCCTCCCTCCCTTCCTTTCTCCCTCCCTCCCTCCCTTCCTTCCTCCCTCCCTCCCTTCCTTCCTTCCTTCCTCCCTTCCACCTTCCCTCCTCCCCCCTTCCTTCCTTCCTCCCTTCCACCTTCCCTCCCTCCCTTCTTTCCTCCCTCCCTCCCTCCCTCCCTCCCTCCTTCCTTCCTTCTTCCTTTCTTCCATTCCTCCCTCCTTCCTTCCCTCCCTCCCTCCCTTCATTCTTCCATTCCTCCCTCCCTCCTTCCCTCCCTCCATCCCTCCCTCCCTCCCTCCCTTCCTTCCTTCCTTCCTTCCTTCTTCCATTTCTCCCTCCCTTCCTTCCTCCTTCCTTTCCTTCCTTTCTTCCTCCCCTCCCCCCCCCTCCCTCCCTTCCTTTCTTCCTTCCTTCCTTCCTCCCTCCCTCCCTTCCTTCTTTCCTCCCTTCTTTACTCTCTTTCTTCCTTCATTCTTTCATTTTTTTCTCTTTTTTATTCAATATAAAAATGCCCAGCTTGCGCAGCCACAAGTCGAGCAGTTCATCAATAAATGCTGGATTTAGAGATGACTACAAGAGTATGCTACCCACACGGCAGAGCCTGACAAGCTACCTGTGTAGTATTTGATATGCCAAATACAAGAAACAATTTTAGTCCTCATTCCCATGACCTGATGGAATGGTTGAGCCTCTTTATGTTTCTGGAGCAAGCAAGTCCCTTTGGGCTCTACTAGCATGAGACAGGACATATGGAGATGTTACCGGTGCCCACTCGAGCCAATCGATGATGAACGGGAAGACGGTGAACAAGTTTATTGGTTATGGGGAGGTAAGTATAGGCCAGTCATGTGCTTAGAGCAAGAGCATAGGCTTCCCAGAGTGGGAGCAAATCCCAGCATTAGTTTGAAAGCTCCCATCTCAAGAGGGGTATTCGGGAGCCATATACTCCAGTACATGTATCCAGCCCACACATGGGCTCAGGGTAACCATGTTCCTTTGTTCCAAGTTTAGTTTTAATCCACCTTACCCAAACTGCCCCTCCCTCATTTTCCCCCAGACTGTTGCTAGTGTTGATTCCAAGGGGGAGCATATGGTAGTTGATGACCTTTGGATATTCTTTTGTGCCTCTGTTCTGGGGTAGAGCCTTGGCCAGGTTCTCTAGCCCGGTCTCTGGGAAAGCCCGCATTGCACCTGGATGCATCTTTCTAAAGAAACAGTTTCCATATTCATGTCTGATCAATGCTTTCAGTGACCAGTGGAGAGACTAAAGCTAGTCCACTGAAGGTCATTGTTGCTAGTCACCGCCTGCAGTGTAAGGAGGACATAGGTTCCAGGCTCTGGATTTCGCATGTCTTTCACTCACCAAAACCTGAACAATCTGGACAGCTGGCAAACCCCAGCTCCTGCTGAAAAGGCTCATTGCATATTGGGGGAGGTCAAACAGCCTCTGAGCTTTTGTGGCATCAGGACAGCCTGGAAGGACGGCAGGAGGAAAAGGCTGTAAAGAGGCACAGCCAAGGCCATGACCTAGCAGCTGAGTGGAAGCTGTGTCTGCAATCTGAGGGGTGGCTGGGAAGGCTCCACTAAGAACAGTCTTTGACAGCCTTTGCAAATGGAGACTCTCAAGCGAAGGACAGGTGGAGAGAAAGGAGCCGAGTGTATGCCAGGGTGAAACCACCTCAAGGGTCCTGGCAGGGACCATGAAGTCACTGTGATGAATATGAACCATCTGTTGGCCTGCGATGATCAAGAAGATAGGATTACTTTTGAATATATAAGGGGACTGACTTGAAGCACTCAGATCCACTTTGGTGGGATACGTGGGCCTGAGCGCATGATCTAAGCTCTGACCAAGAGCTAGAGGCCTGGGGAATTCCATCTTCTTGGATTGCAGTAGCAGAGCTTGTTTTATTGGTAATTAGTAAAAGTCTTTCGGAACTGCACTGGACTCCTGAGTTTTTATCCATTCCCCACCCGGCTTTGGAGGTAGAAGGGAACTCGTTTTCTGATATTGTTGGGGACCCCAGAGGCTCCCGAAACCCCATCACCTCCCTTAGCTGCTCCTCACTCTATACCAAGGAAGCTTGAGGAGTAAAGCCCAGTGATCTGAAGCCTTTAGATCTGCCCCAGAGATCAAAAAGAGTGTGCAGAAAGTCTTATTAAAGCAGAGTTTGCATGGCTGAAGTTCATCACCCTGCTAAGTCAGATAGACATTTATTAAGAACAAGATACCTTCCACAGAGGCCAGACTCAGGCAGGCTCCAGAGAGCATAACATGGACTCCACTCTAGATTTGACTCCACTCAAATATCTAGATTCACATGTCTCTATATTTTCTATGCGATATCGACATAGAAAACTGGGGCAGATTAATAAGGAAAATGATTTGCATGGGATTCCAGGGGAGATTTGGGGTGGTGCGTTCTCCCTCAGAACCAAGGCACCATCAGGTTCCAGCATATTTGGTGAGTTATGGAGGATGCCATGGAGACCATTAGCCATCCTGGAGATGCAAGTGTCTTCGCCCTTTGCATCTAGCATTAACTCTGTTGGAACGAACATCTAGTCTCCAGACTTTGTGTGTCAGTTTGAGAGATATTTATGGGAGATGAAGGTGGATGAGATAGAAAGGGAGTGGGACTGATATGACTCTGGGTGGGTTTGAGAGCACTTAGTCTGGTGTGAGTGAGTACTGAGTGTGGTGAGAAGCAGAGGGTGGCACCTGTTAAGTTTTGCTGTGTCTGCACAGGGGGTATATTCTTCTATGAGAGGCCAAGTTTTCTGATTCCTCCCCCACTGAAGTCAGCTGTTACTGGGCACTTGTTCTGTCCTTCCAGTTGCCTTCTCTGTTGCCTGTACTGATCTCAGCTCCCTTTGGGATACTGTTTTCTGTGCAGCCCGAGGAGAGCGAGGAGGGTTGGAGAGGTGAGGAAGAGGGCGGCCTTTCCTCCAGTCCCTTCCAGACATTGCCTGTTTCAAACAAGCAGCTTGTCTGACTTGAGAAGTCCAGCCCAGGGGAAATAGGCGAAGACCAGGAAGGCCATCCCCCCATCCTGGACCTGCTGGGCCCTGGGAGTGAGATTCTGTGAGCAGAGATGACTGGGATTCCTGCAGCACCACTGAGAGCAGCGCCACAAGGACATGGCAAGGCCCGGCCAGCACCTCAAACACAAGGCTGTACCTGATCTACCCAGACGTATAACACTGCCCAGACCTACCTGACCTCTGAAAAGGTAGAAGTGTTGGAAAATCAGAGCAATTTACTAATGACAGAGAGTTTTACACCTCAAGCAAATTTCCACATGATTGCTCATATGAGTTTATCCAGGATTCCTACCAAAAGTGATTGATGACAGTTATTCTACTGTGATAGATGTTAGCTATTCCATTGTGACAGATATTAGCTCCTCCATTGTAAGTGACAATTATCAGTTTCTCCATTATAAGTTATAGATGAGAGTTCTATGTGACAAATGTAAATTCTATAAGTGTCGACAGCTGTCAATTCCCCCATTGTAAGTGCAGATAACAGTTCTATTGTAAGTGGAAGATTCCAGTTCTACTGTAAGTGGCAGATGTCAGTTCTTGGTAAGTAACACCTCCCAACATAAATTACTGGGTGAACAAGTATGCATTCTTTTATGGAACCAATGTTCACAGTATGGCCAGGACTGGGCAATTTATATGTTATCCTCATTAACAGAGGCAGGCAAAGTCTTAAATATTTTGGTCAGGTATATTTGAATTCCCACCTGGTTTGGAACATATAAAGAATCCCACCACACCAATATGTGAAAGCTATTTGGTGTCAGTGACTGCTGATGGGTATGGTGACAAATAGAGCCACCACATGTTGTTGACTGACACTAGGACAGACATTCTACTGTTGGTATCCTTTCCTTCCAAGAGTCAGCCCTACATTACAAAAGAACTATATTAGGTAGTTTCTGTGATGGAAAAAAAATTAAAAGAGAATTTTAATTTCTAACAAACAGAAAAAGTGTAAGAAGACTTTAGGTGTCAGGGGTGGACTTTGAAGTAGTTATTCCTTGGTAGCTGTACCCCAAGGACCACTCCTTGGGGTCCTTGGACCTGGACCCTGACTCTTGCCTTGTAACTGATTTCTTCAGGTTATGGATTCACTGCATCACCCCTGATTTTACAAAAATCAATACAGTGTCAGGTTTTGCGTGTTATTTGGTATGATTTGGTAGGAGAGTTTTGGGTTCTGGGAACATTCGAAATGTTTTACAGGATCTAGAAAGACAGTATAGGAGGTAAGTACTTCGCCTGCAAGTGGCCAATCTGGTTAAACCCCCCAGCATTGCATTTGTGACCCCTAATCCCTGAGCATCAACAAGGGTCACTCCTGAGCACAGAGCCAGGAATAACCCAAACACAGCTGTGTATAAGAGCTAGTCGGAGGCTAAAGCACTTACCAGGCAAGGTGCTGACCCTGGTTTGATCCCCAACACTGATTTTGGTCCAACAAACATCACTGGGCGTTATCCCTTAGGAATAGGAATAAGTCTTGTTCACAGCAAGCGGTGATAATCCAGTTCCCCTTATATAGGTATATATAATATATAATTTATATTCAATTAGATAAATAGTAATTGTCTAATAATTTTACATTCATTTTGATTAATGAAAGGCACCCTAGAAATTCTTTGATTTCACATAGTGGGGAAAGCCTGTTTAGGTCATGTGACAACATGGAAAACCAACCCACAAAAAAGTGAACGAAAAAATGCACAGTAATTTCAAGAACCACAAAGAGGCAAAAGAAATAGAGTGAAATTGACTGAGTAATGATGCTTGAATGATAAAAAGAACCCCAAATGCAAAGTTGTTTAGTAGGCATTTCTAAAGAAAATGTTAGTAACTGCCAAAATGCGAAAAAAACTGGATGTATTTGCACACAGAGAAGGGTGCAACTGAGACAGGGCTGCAAGGGTAGAGGGGTCACTTGATCACTTGATCACTTAACATCCTATTATTCGTTGATTTGCTCAAGCGGCACCAGTAATATTTCCATTTGACCCTATCACATGCCAGTGTAGCCCAATGGCATCTGGTTGCTTCAGGAATACTAAGAGCCTCAAACCATACATTTAGGGTCTTGACGAAGAAGTCTGACCATCTTGTAGGTGGGCAGTAACGTGATCTTTTGACATCCTTTGGGCTCCAGTTGGTAATGGCTCCTAGTCCAGCAGTCATCTCCGCATTACATGTCCAGACCAACTGATTTTCGATGCCTTGGCAAACGAGACAGCGTCTCTGATTCTGGAACAGAGACAGAGGTCGGAGCTCCGAATTCCTTCTTTCACTTGAGTGAGGCACGATATTCCAAGCATAGCTCTTTTGATTCCTCTCTGGAGACCCGAATAGCATTCTCATCCTGCTTTTGTAGGGCCCAGGTCTCTGAGGCGTATGTTAATGCAGGGAGAATGGTGGAGTTGAAGAGATGTGCCCGGAGCCGGAGGTTCTTTGTCTTTTTAGCTATTTCTTTGATGGTTTTGAAGGCATTCCATGCTGCTCCCTTCCTCGTATGCAGCTTAGGTTTTAGGTCGTTCATCGTGTTGACTTCTTAACCTAGGTACACATAACTGCTGCATTCAGAGATGTTTGTTCCATTCAGAGTGAATGGGGCCTCTGGAACTAGTTTATTTTTCATGAACATAGTTTTGCTGAGATTCAGCTTTAGACCTATCTTTTCACATCTCAGTCAAAGTCAGTCAGTATTTGTGCCGCTTGGCTAATGTTTAGTGTTATTAGAACGATGTCATCAGTGAAGCGGAGGTGGTTTAGTTTCCTACCATCTATCTTCACTCCTATTTCTTCCCATTCTAATTGTCACATGATGTTCTCAAGGGTGACATTGAAGAGTTTTGTTGAAATGGTTTCACCCCTGCTGAACCCCTCTTTTGACATTGATGATCCCTTTTTTGTAGAATGGTGAGATCCTGGTGGTGAATCCATAATACAGCTCACAAAAGATCTTGATGTATTGGGTTTGAATGCCCTGTTTGGCTAGGGCTTTGATGACTGCTTCAGTCTCCACAGAATCAAAGGCTTTCTTTAAATCAATGAACGTGAGACAGAGTGGCGTCCTAACTTTAATGAGCTTGGTTACTGTGTGTATACACAAAAAGCATCAGACATGTTGAATGTTGAAGAGTTTGATCTTATTTGGAGGGGTGTTTCTAACCAGTTATGGTTACTTAAGAGATCAATGGGAATGATGAATAGGCAGATTTCATAAAGCTAGCAATGATGAAAAACTTAATGGAGAGCTTGAATATTTGATGGAGAGTTTGAAATGGATAGAGAGTGTAAATGATGAATGGATAGTGTGAACGATGGATGGGGAGTGTAAATGATGGGTGGAGAGTGTGAATAATTAATAGAGAATGTGAATGATGGATCATCATTCACAGAGTGTGAATGATGGATGGAGACTGTGAATGATGGATAGAGAATGTGAATTATTAATGAAGAGCATGAATGATGGATGAGAGTGAATGGTGAATGGAGAGTTTGAATGATGGGTAGAGAGTGTAAATGATGGATGGAGATTGTGAATGGTTAATGATGGATGAGAGTGTAAATGGTGGATGGAGACTTTGAATGATGGGTAGAGAGTGTGAATGATGGATAGAGACTGTGAATGGATAGTATGAATGATAGATGTAGAGTGTGAATTATTAATGAAGAGTGTGAATGATGGATGAGAGTGTGAATGGTGGATGGAGAGTGTGAATGATGGGCGGAGAATGTGAAGGATAGACGGAGGGTGTGACCAATGGATAGAGAACATGAATGATGGATGAAGAGTTTGAATGATGGATGGAGAGCTTGAATGACTTGTCACATCGCACCCTCTCTGGAGGTGTGTGTTGAGGGCGGCATCTGTGGCAGGTGGGCTCAGAGGGGAAGATGCCTTCCACATCTCCAGCATAAATCATTAAAGTGTCAACAACAGTGTAAGTTCCTAGGCTAACTCTAGATTAAAATCTTTATTTTACCACTTGTTAGCATTGCAATTTTGGGCAACTTATTCAGTTTTAATTCCACTGTGAAATAAAATGGAATTTCAAGTTGCATCTACTCCAAAGTGGTGCTAGGAGGAATTTGACATTATGAGGAATTCTGTTTCTCGCAGCAATCCTGGAACACAGCAAGGCTTAGGAAGTAGAAGATGGTTTCTGAGTAGTTAAATGAGAATCTCAGGAAATCACTATCACTATCTTCCCGTTAATCATCTATTTGTTAGAGCGGGCACCAGTAATATCTCCATATGTCCTGTCTCATGCTAGTAGAACCCAAAGGCATCCGATTGCTCTAGGAACATAAAGAGCCTCAAACCATTATATTAGGTCATGGGAATGACCTAATATAAATGTTACTGGTATTTGGCATATCAAATACTACATGAACAGCTTGCCAGGCTTGCCGTGCGGGTGGCATACTGTTGTACTCAACTCTAAATAAAGCATTTATTGATGAACTGCGTGGCTGCTAAGCGGCCATGCGAGCCGGGCTGTGTTACTCTGGTCTGCTGGGTGTAGTTGTGATGAGAGGGAAGTCCGGATGTGGAAAATGGCAGGCCCCATGGAGTAGGGGAGGGTAGTCTGACTTGTTGTGAGGCTCTGCTGGGGTGGCAGGCCAGGGCTAGAACCCGCCATGCCTCCCGGGAGCCTCATGAGCAACTGGGCACAGGGAGAGCAAGTAGCAGCTCTGCCCCATGTCTGAAAGTCTCTGGTTCAGCATACCTGGGCCAGATTGAAAAAAAAATCCTTTCCATAAATAATGGAAATCCTTTATTTATGGAAATCCTTTCCATAAATAATTACATAGAGCAAAAACGCAATTTATGGGATAAATTGTACTTTAATAATTTTTGTGTTTTGCTTTTTTGGGTCACACCTGATTGTGCTCAGGGGTTTCTCCTGGCTCTGCACACAGAAATAACACCTGGCGGTGCTCAGGGGACCATATGGGATGCTGGGGATTGAACCTGGGCCGGCATGGGCCGGGCACGTGCAAGGCAAACGCCCTACCCGCTGGGCTATCACTCCGGCCCCATGAACTTTAATAAATTTTAATATATCTTCTCTGGGAAAAGACACATTTAAGAGACAAAAATGAGGCAATTTCATATGACCCATCAATTACTGTTGGGTCTGGTCTGGATGTTATGGCTTTCAGGAGTCCCCAACAGTATTAGGGTCCTTTGTATTCCCTGGTCAGGCTCAGGGGCCAGCAATCATCCCCTCCAGCCATCGGATATAGAAACACGGCCACCAGTTCTTTGAAAGTCAACGATTTTAATTATCCATACACCAAGGGGTGGGGAGAAAGAGAGAGAGACCAATCAAGCAGACCAGAGCAGTGCTAACCACACTCACTCCGACCTCTTACCTTCAGACCACTCCAACTATTACACCAATCCCCAGTCAAAGAAGAGAGCCACTTTTATAGGTTTTTCAAGGTTAAGGTACAAGGCTTTTACGAAATGGGAGGGCCAGACTTCACAAAGGCTGGGGGCAAAATGTAAAAGACCTTTTTACTCTGAAAACAAATGAAGTAAGAAGGGCTTCCCTCTCACTCAGTTCAAGGAATATAGGAGGCTCTTCCCCAGTATCCTGGGCCTAGTGTGGAATCTCAGGATGTTGATTTCTCTCATCTTGAGCTAATTAACAATTATTTCAATAATGTTTTTAGTCGTTATTGTATAGACATAGTAAGAGGGACAGATATTTATCTACACCCAGGATTAGGGTGACCTTTCATGAAGAGATGGCACCATATAGTCCTTACCACATGCCTCTCACCAGATTGATTATTCTAGCCCCTCAAGGTCCTATCAATTTATTTAGGTAAACAGAATTTCTTCTGTAACCTGGCTATTTTAACTTTGGGTCAGAACAAAGCTTTCTTTAGGTCTTTACTCAGGGGAACACAAGATGTCCCATATGGAAACCAGAGTGCTCTAGGCTCCTGATACATTTAGCTTATGTGAAGAGTTTCTCTCTGCCTTTAGAGAATATCTGGAGCAGACACAATGGGAGCTTAGGCAGAATTGGATGGATTTCATAATTTTATATGGCAAAAATAACCTTATTATGAATCTTGCTTGCTCCAGTTCATTACTATTCCTTGCCCCAAGGGTCCCCACAAGGGACATACATATAGATATTCCAAGAGTACTTGGCCACCTTGGATCAACCATAAGGTAATCAGTTCAACTAGTTCAAAGAGACATGCCAGTATGCCTCTGGGCAAACTGATGTGTCTCTGATTATAAAGGTAATACCAAAGTGAATTATTCTGACTAATTTTGGACTTTAGTAGGATCTAGAGTCTGGAATCAGCTGGCTATATATTAATGGTAAGAAGTATTAATGCCATTCCCTACAAATTACATTCAGAACTGCTTTCTGGTTCAGATATGCAGCCCCTCCCTTGCTCTGCTAGGAAGTTTTGTATCTTAGGGTGTCAGCTCTAGCATTTGTGAAGCTTGGGCCAAAGGGCTCACCTGAAGATCTGCATTTCAATATGGTCATTTACCAGGCTTCCTCTCTAGATATCCCAGCCCATGATTTGCTGGGCTGGAATTTTTTGGTGGGCTTCTATCTATAAATTAAACTAGGAGAAAGGTGGAAGAGGAGGAAGGACTTTTGGGGCCATTTTGACTCTCCTCTCTTCTTCCTCTTTGCCCTCTGCCTCCTCTCTCCTTCTCTCTGTTCTCTTCCCTGTTGGGCCTTAGCACATGGTAATGGCCATCTTGGCCTAGGATTCCCATCTTACACATGGCCAGGGTCCAGCTAGGAATCTAAAGTCTGGGATTTTCCTATTGTTGATTTGTATACCAGAACAAGTGTGAGTAAAGTCTTTTGAAACTTTGCTGGATACGTGAGTCTTTCTCTCTCCACAGACCACCAACCCCCTGGGGCAGAAGGGGATTCCTGACCCTGTTCCCAGATTTTGTCAGGAACCAAGTGCTCTCCAACACTCCTAGACCTGCCCATGGCTGAGTCATCCAGGTATATACCTGAGGAGTGAGGGTGAGCCCACCATCTGCCCAAACAGAGCCCTGGGAGTTGAAAACCTCCACCCTGCACAACTGCCACCATGCTCCCAGTCTAGCAATAAACCTCCTCCAGAAAGTGATCTGTTAAAAAACTCATGCTAATGCTTGCAATAGCCTCATTCAGAAAGCAATCTGTTGAAAACTCATGCATCAGAGATTTATGATTGAAATCTCCAGGCTTTCACAGAGTCTGGGATAGGCTACCTAGACCCATCTTCCAACCTCACTTTTCTTCCGGAAGACATGGCAGTAATGCACATAACCTAAAACCACCAGTTAAAAAATTTAACTCCAGCTGTATCAACTTATTTAAAATTTTGGACTTCCTGGAGCAAATCCTCAACAACACTGATAAATCAGAAGTAGAACAGCAGATTGGGTGGGATGAAATGTAGAAGGCACCCTATCCTGATTAATAAAATATCAACACAGAAGCCTTCATTTCTAACATGTTAGTAATCTCTTATACAAGGACTTATTAGCTCCATGGTGAGATACACAATCTTCATTAACATTCTTCTAGAAACACTTTTTGATCATTCTTGTTGCACTGGAAAGACATGGGGCAGAGCTGCTACTGGCTCTCACTGTGCCCAGCCACTCATGAGGTGCCCGGGAGGGATGTCAGGTTCTAGCCCTGGCCTGCGACCCCAGCAGAGCCTCACAACAAGCCAGACAACCCCCCACTCCATGAGGACCTCCATCCTCGTCAGAGCTCCACCCAGCAGACCAGCCTATTACAGCCCAGCTCAGGCAGCTGAAAGCGGCCAGTGGCTCATCAATAAATGCTGGATTTTGAGATGACTACAAGAGTATGCTACTCGCACAGCAGAGCCTGGCAAGCTACCCGTGTCGTATTTGATATGCCAGATACCAGTAACAATTATAGACCTCGTTCTCATGACCTGCTGGAATGGTCTGAGGCTCTTTATGTTCCTGGAGCAAGCAGGTGCCCTTGGGCTCTACTTGCATAAGACAGGTCATATGGAGATGTTTCTGGTACCCTCTTGAGCAAATCGATGATGAACGGGAAGACAGTGACTTGTTGCACTTTGTAACAAGCAATATAAAATAAATTATTGAGGGTCTGCTATGGGGGGCAGGCTTAAAGGGGTGTGGGAAAATTAGAGATAAAAATGATATTAAGGTGCAGTGATAGAGGTATTGGTTATGGTATGTAGAATATTGAATATCTGTAATAAATCCCCATGAACAATTTTATAAGTCACAGTGTTTATATAAGGTGTAATGGAAAAATAATATAAAAATTTAAAAAAACAATATTAAGAGGGCAAAATGATTGGAATCTTCCACAGGTGTGTGGGTGTCAGAGCTTAGGTTAGATAGAGAATAGACCTCTGTGCTAGTAGTTGTTGGAAATGGTAAATCCAGACTAGGATTTAGCATTGAATATAGACAAAGGGACATATATGATGACCTCTGTCGGGAACACCACAGGGGTCCCCAACAGTGCCTGGAAGCGAGTTCCCTTCTACCTCCAAAGCCGGTGGGGAATGGATGAAGACTCAGGAATCCAATGCAGTTTTAAAATGCTTTACTTATCACAGGTTCAGGCATACAAATCAGCAATAGGAAAAACCCTGCACTTAGGATTCCCGGCTAGAACGCCAGCCAGGTGTAGGCCAAGATGGCGGCCACCACATGTAAAGGCCCTGTAAAGAGGAGTCAAAGACAAGACTCCCAAGAAGAGTGCAAGCCCAAAAAGAGAGCCCAAGAGAGAGAGAGAGAGAGAGAGAGAGAGAGAGAGAGAGAGAGAGAGAGAGGAAGCAGGCTGGTTTTATACCCCTGCAACTCAGACCTCCCACTATTATGGGAAGCAGGAAGAGTTAAATGCCCTTAGGTAATTTCTCCCAGCACCTTACCTAGGCCCTATTATATGCTAATGTTTTGAGCCAAGATCTACCTGGAAATGCCTTTATAGGGTAGAGAAGGGGGTTTCTGAGATGGCATGCCTCTGTACTAAGACTATACTAATGCCAGTTAAATATTTCTCCAAGCCTTCACAAGAGTCTCATCTACTTCATGGTAGTTTTATATTTTAGTTGCCTTTGAGTTATCAGTGAGCCATGCTTGCTTGCTTGGAGGAAAACAGCATTTCTCTCTGGTCTAATTACTTAGAGATCCAACGTGACCAGGCAAATATGCTGGTAATATCTAGCTAGTCCCACGATGATTGTGGTAGCATGAGAGAATATTTATACCAGCCAGCACAGAATAGTCAGATAAACTGCCACATTTAAACTACCCCCTTATCTACGAAGTGATCTGCAGGAGGCGATCCAGGGCAGATGCAGAGGCTTTTAGGCTTTTAGGTGTTCTGCAACAGACCTGTAAATGTATGTATTTCAAGCCACAATATTAATAGGAGAGAGAGAGGGAGAGAGAGAGAGAGAGAGAGAGAGAGAGAGAGAGAGAGAGAGAGAGAGAGAAAAGAAAGACAAGAAAAAGTGCCTGCCATAGAGGCAGGCTAAGGGAGTGGGGAGAGAATCTGGAGACACTGGTGTTGGGAAGGGTGGTGAGGGTATGGGTGCTGGAACACTGTATGACTGAAACCCAATAATGAACATGTTTTAATTGTATATCTTAGTGGTAAATTAAAAAAAAATGAAATGAAATAAAATTCAGCCCATAAAGACAAAAAAATATTAAGAGAGCAAATAGTTAACTTTAAAAAATACACAAAATAGCTGAACAAATGTTTCACCAAACAAGCTGTTTACACGAGTCATCCTGAGCAGAATTGGCAGAACACTAGATGAAGGACAACCATGCGAGCAAGCTGACTTCCGGAAAGAATTCAGCACAATCAACCATATCCACATGGTAACCAAGCTCATTGAGGTTTGTAGGGAGTACAAGATGCTGCTCTGTCTCACGTTCATTGATTTACAGAAAGCCTTTGATTCTGTGGAGACTGAAGCAGTCATCGAAGCCCTAGCCAAACAGGGTGTTCAAACCCAATACATCAAGATCCTTCATGAGCTGTATTACGGATTCACCACCAGGATCTCACCATTCTACAAAGAAGTGATCATTGATGTCAAAAGAGGGGTTCGACAGGGTGATACCATTTCACCAAAACTCTTCAGCGCCACCCTCGAGAACATCATGTGACAATTAGAATGGGAAGGAATGGGAGTGAAGTTAGATGGTCGGCAACTACACCACCTCCGCTTCGCTGATGACATCATTCTAATAACACCAAACATTAGCCAAATGGCACAAATGCTGGCTGACTTCGACCGAGAATGTGGAAAGATAGTTCTACAGCTGAATCTAAAGAAAACTATGTTTATAAAAATGAACTAGTTCCAGAGGCCCCATTCACTCTCAATGGAACAAATATCTCTGAATGCAGCAGTTATGCACACCTAGGTCGAGAAATCAACATGATGAACAACCTAAAACCTGAGCTACGCAGGAGGAAGAGAGCAGCATGGGATGCCTTCAAAGGCATCGAAGAAATAGCTAAAAGGACAAAGAACCTCCGGCTCCTGGCACATCTCTTTGACTCCACCATTCTCCCTGCATTAACATATGCCTCAGAGACCTGGGCCCCTACGAAAGCAGGATGACAATCCTATTCGGGTCACTCAGAGAGGAATCGAAAGAGCTATGCTTGGAATATCACGCCTCACTCAAGTGAGAGAAGGAATCCAGAGTTCCAACCTCCGTCGCTATTCCAGAATCAGGGACGCTGTCTCGTTTGCCAAGCATCGAAAATCAGATGAACTGGACATGTATTGCGATTTGGAGATGACTGCTAGACTAGAGCTGTTACAGACTGGATCCCATGGGATGTCAAAAGATCACGTGGCCGCCCACCCACAAGATGGTCAGACTTCCTTGTCAAGACCCTGAAGGAACGGTTTGAGGTTCTTCATATTCCTGAATCAACTAGATGCCATTGGGCTACATTGGCACGTGATAGGGTCCAATGGAAATGTTACTGGCGCCCGCTCAAGCAAATCGATGAATAACAGGATTCAAGTGATCAAGTGATCAAGTGATCAAGTGATCAAGTGAGGAGGAAAGAGAAGTGTGTGATTGTTTCTGTTTGTGGGCATGTATGTTTATGTGTCTGTGTATGCCTCTGTGTGTATCTGTATGTGTGTCTTTGCATACATGTGTATGTCTGTGTGTCTCTATCTGAGTTTGTGTTTGTGTGTCTGTTTGTGTGTGTCTGTGTATCTGTCTCTGTGTCTGTGTTTGCATATCTGTGTGTGTCTGTGTCTGTCTCTGTGTGTCTCTGGGTGTGTCTCTGGGTCTTTGTTTGTCTCTTTGTGTATCTATGTGTCTGTAAGTGCATGTCTGTGTATCTGTGTTTGCATGTCTATATGTGTCTGTGTGTACCTGTGTGTGTGCATCTGTGTGTGCCTCTTTGTGTAAGTGACTATGTGTGTGTACTGGATGGAAACACGGAGGCTAGAATCACTGCATGTTCATGGCCTTCTAGGTGTCTGCAGGAAGTAGATATACATTATGCCCTGCAGATATGCTAGAGGTAGAAAATCCCCATGTCTAGACAAGACACTCTTAGTGTCAGGGAACAATAGGAATCTAGACAGGGCTGGTTCTAGATGGTCACAGAGACCCTGCTGGAGCAAGAGGAGACAAAATCCTTCAGACAGCCAGAGAGAGGGTACAGACACAGGTGAATGGTGCAAGTACAGGGCAAGGTATAGACACAGTGGGCGGATAAAGGCACAGGCAAGGGTACACACACAGGGGCATGGTGATGTTGTTGTAGGCAGGCAGACAGGGGGCACCACATGGCAATAAAATTCCTGAAGAATAAAAAACCAGAGCCACACCTGATTGAAAACCTGAAACCAAACTTGACAAGACCACTATCACCAATAAATCCTGGGGGAAGGGAAGGCCAAAAGGGAATGTGTGAAGCCCATAGGCCACTGACCCTTCTAAAGGCTTTAGATAATTAATTCTCCCAAGGAAAATAAATCAGCCTTCCTGCCCAGGACCCAGTTCACAGAAGACTCCAAAGCATTCCAGTCAAAAAAGACCACTCCCAAAGTCTACTCCCCTTGGCAACGGCCCTAGCAACTGAGGTTGAAGCCCCACATGCTGCCTGGGCACACATGTTGCCTGCACACATGCTGCATGGACACACATGCTGCCTGAGTCCCTGTGGCCGAGCACATGTAGTGCCTGAGCTCGTGTGTTGCCCGCGATCTCCCCTCTTGAGATGTGTACTCTCTCTCTTACTTGCTCTCCATCTTTGGAGTAGCACGCGTTCTCCCTTGAGTGAGTTACTCTCTCTCTCTCTCTTCTCTCCCCTACCCCCTCTAATTAAACCTCCCCAATAAAACCTGTTTTAACTTCACTGATCATCGACTCCTGAAAATTCTTTTTCTGCGAGGAAGACAAGAACCCTAAGGCAGCCCTGGGTAAGGCCTAGGACTGACTTTCCTTTCCTTCAAAGAGCAATTCCTCGCTCCAGCCTGAGTCTGTGGCTCCCCAAGAAACCTCGGGTGGTGGGGATCAACTCCCGTGCCCAGAGATCAAACAGACATCAAGTGTGGCTTGACGGCCACCTCGTGGGGCTGGTGGGGCTCAGACCCATGCCATGCAGGGGCTCATCGCAGACTTTATCAGTCCTTAGCCTGCCCAGTGGGTCCCGGTTGGCAGAGGCGGCTGGGGAGAAAGCAACCATCTATCTCTCTATCCTGCCTCACATAAGCCATGTGTGGGGTCCACCTGCAACAGTTTGGCAAGCCAGCCAGGAGTTTGCAGTGAAAAATCCACCCCAGAAGGAGGTAATCTGTGAAAAATCTGCTGAGAAGGTATGCTCCCTCGGAAATCTCTAGGGGGGATGGGGAGGAATGTTATAACCTCTGTGTGAGTGAGTGTGTCTATGAGCACCCTGATAGGTCCTCCTATCAGGTGTGAGTCTGTGGCTCCACGACTGGCACCCTTAAGGTCCCACAAAGGTTACAGAGCCCAAGTGGGCTGTCTGCTACGAAGAACATATGGTCTATGGTGGCGCTGACCTAGCGGTCGGCCGCAACTCACAACTGCTGTGTCCACTACGGCTAAGTTCTTCACCGGTAGACAAGCGACTGAATGGTCTCTGTAAAGAGGCACCCCTCCTTTGTCTGTCTCATGTCACCTATCACTATGGGAGGGACAGGAGGAAACCCACTAGTGAAAGATCCTAGGAGACCAAATTGCAGGTAGCAGTCCTTTTCCCTCTCTCCCCTTATCAAAACTAGCAAGGGAACAGTTAGAAAACACCAGGAGATCAATTAGAATGTAAATGAGGTCTCTAACACCTTTAGCCCCAGGCAAAGATAAAAAGAGGTAAAAGGCCAGGAAGGAAAACCCCCACTGAGGCAGAAAGGCAGAACCCAGTGGGAGACCCAGCAAACTAAGCCAAGGCAGAAAGGCAGAACCTAGTCAAAAATGCAGCAAACATCAGCGAAGCCAGAACAGAACTTTTCTTCTCCCTATTTCTTGAAAAGCCACGACAGTCTAGGTTTGGCTCCACACGCAAGCCATGGTCATGTTAGATGCCAGGAAGGCCCCAGGGACACCTGGGGTAATGCAAAGATCACTGATGGAGAAGTCCACGTTGCGTGATGCTCTGCCTGGGCTTGCCTACATGCTCTGTGGTCATGTCTGGCTGGATCACCCCCTAAACCCCCAGGACCTCCAGGGCAGGCCGACATGCACTGTGGTCATGTCCATGCCAGAATGCCCTGATCTCTTGAAAACCCATGGCAGGTTAGGTCCAGCTCCACACGCAGGTAGTGGTCATGGTGGATGCCCGGGAAGGCTCCAGGGACGCTTGGGGTAACACAGAAATCACTGATGGAGATGTCCACGCTGAGTGATCTTCTGTTATGGCCAGGCCATAGAGCAGGAAAGCCAAAACCCACATCACACAAGGTAGGGGTTAGAGTCCCCTCAGGAGAGACCAGTAGGGAGAGGCCAAGGCAGGGTTAGAGTCCCCTCATAAAAGGCCAGTAAAAGATCCTGAAAAAAGTCTTGCCAAAGAACCATCCTGTTTTTAGTTCTTTCCTTCTTTCATAGGTTGGTTCAAGAATACTTAAAAATATGGGAAATTCTGCCTCTATACCCAAGGAGTCCCCCTTGGCTTGCTTGTTAAAACACTGGAAGAACCTTCAACTAGACTGTCTAAGCAAGGCACGGCTCCAAGACCTTTGCAACAAATCATGGCCTAAATATCAACTAGCACACGGGGAAAAATGGCCAGTAAATGGTAGTTTGCAATACAACACCATCTTGCAGCTAGACCGCTTTTGCAAGAGACAAAGGAAATGGGATGAAACCCCCTACATCCAAGCCTTTATTGCATTGTATCAAGCTTTAAAGGAAGAGGGCGGCCACATCTTCTATGTGAATGTTACAGGAAAAAAAACAAAGCCAAACCCCATAAACAATATTCTAATGATGTTTCCTCCACCCGGATTTCCGATTGGACTCCAGGGAGCTTCAGCCCTTTGAAGGAGCCTCTGGCTCCTGCCCTGCCCGTGCCAACAGCTCAGTTCTGCCACTGCCGCTGCAGCCTCTGCACCCTACCGTGCCTCTGGTTTCGGCTCTCTCCCTGCCGCTGGCTCCCCTAGAGTCTGTAAAGACTGAAAGGACTGGGCCGGCACTGGACACGCCTTCCTGCCAAAACTATCCCCGGCAATTCCAAGCTCTTCTAGTCCAAGGTGTCCAAGCCCTAGGGCCCACAGAAATAGCAGGGGGTACCAAGGGGGCGCAGCTTCTCCTCAGAATAGACCAGTGCAGAGCAAAGTAGTAGCAGAAGGGCCCACAAAAATCACAGGGGGAGTAAGGGGCACAGTCTCTCCTCAGGAGACCAGGCTGGCCAAAAAAAAAAAATTAATAGCAGAGGAGCTCTCTCAACCATATCGTAGAGGAGTTAAAAAGCACAGCTTCTCCTCAGAAGACGAGGCTGGCTCAAAAAGATAATTGCAGAAAAATCTGCTGCCACTCCAAAGAGACCTTAAAGCATCTCCTTCCCTCAGAAACTAGTCTAGTAGGGTGTACTCGAGTAGAGTCTTCTACCACTCAAAACCAAAAAAAATTCTTCCTCTAAGAGAAGTGCCAAATGGAGAGGGAGGAATAGTAAAGGTTCATGTACCTTTCACAATGGGTGACTTTCACCGATAAGCAGCAGCTAGGGAGATTTTGGGAAGATCCCTCAAAGTTTATAAAGGAAGTTCGATTTCTAACCTTTGCTTTAAGTTCACCTGAAATAACCAATAATTTTGTCCAATTGTTGCATGTAAAAAGCAAGAGCACAACAGGACCTGCACAGATGAGCACTGGCTGCTGACCTTAATTACCCTGTAGGCTTAACAGCAGTTTTTCCTTAACAGATCCAGAATGGAATTATCAAACCAGAGGAGGCACAAATGTGGTGATTAATTTCAAAAGGGTATTAATATTTGGTCTAGAAAATCCTCTAAGTTGAAATCTAAAGTTCAGAACATTTATCCTACCATTGTTTTTGATCTCTTGAAGATTTTTGGTAATATAAATTTCCAAGACTGCTTAGCAAAAAGTTAATAATGGGATAATCTCAGACCTCAGCCTGATAACTCTGAAGCCACAGCATTGTGTCTTGGTAAAAGTTTTAAAAATATTAGGCTTTTCAGGTGAAATTCCAGAGCAGCCTCAGGGCTGGAGAAAAAGTGAGCCACATCAAGGAGCAGAATTTTCCATTAATGGCTTCTGAACATAAAGAATTAAAATGTGCAAAGTAAATGACAGCAATCAGTTTTTCTTTTTCAGGCCTTGTTTCTAATCTGCCCAGTATGTGCTGTTGTTGAAATAGCTTTAATATATGTAAGCTTTGTCATCAGGTATCAACCTAGTCTTGAATTTGAAAGCTTTATTCACAAGTGTGAAGTCTTTACTGTTTCTTGGTAGTAATCTTTTAAGTATTTTAACTTTGCTCTTTCGGGTCAGGAAAATAAATATTTTTGTTACTGGTTTTGCCATATGGAACCTGCATCGAACCGTTAGCCAGGCTCTGCCGTGTGCGGGCGCTATACTCTCATTACCTTGTGGGACTCTCTCAGAGGGGTGGGTAGAATACTCATGGTAATGTGGAGGTAAATTGCGCTGCCACTCAGCGGCCATGCGCAACGGGAAAGCTGATTTCTGCTCTGCCAAGTGTATCTGTGTCTGTGGCTCAAGCATTCCTGGGCTTAAAATACTGTCCTCTGAAGGGAGGGTCTCTGCAGGGTGGGTCCTTGTAGGCTGGGTTTCTGACAAGCCAGGCTAGAGACTGGCTTAATCTCTTGGGTGGAGATCTTATGAGCTGCGGAGTGTGGATGGTGAAGATCACTGCCAGCAAGGTGTGGGGGGTTTCTCTGGGCTCTTCTGAGACTCCATCGGGATGGTGGACTCGGGTCAGAAGTCGCTCTCATGGTCCATGTAATGCAGGGGGTTCAACGGGGAAAGCTGGTTTCTGCTCTGCCGAAACTCTTTCCTCCTCAGTTCCTGTCAAATGTCTGTTTCTAGCAAGGCAAACATTAACCATGGCAGGCTGTGTCCTAAGGCCTGGACAAATGGCTCTCCCTGCAGCTATCTCCTTGATGGGAGAATCTCTGGGTCTTTGCAAGATTCTCACTCCTTTCTAGTCCTCTACCCCTGCCTTGTGGCCATCTGGACAGAGATCTGGCATTGCTTCATTATTCAGGAACATTTTATAGTAGACAGCTTGGGCTGCTGAGTTCTGGCATTCTTTTTGAAAGTTGAGGACAGCCTCTGGGCTGAGGGAAAAAAAACAAAAGGCCTATTTCCTGGATCAACTAACACTCCAAGAGCAGAAAATGTCAGGACAAATACGCTGCAGCTACAGGGGATAGGTTTCTTCAGCAGCAACAATGACTTGCACATCGTTGTACCCAACGATGACTTGGGTACAGCTGAAGTCTCAGACTGATCTCAGATGTGGGTTTTGTCCAAAGTATACCTCAGTTTTGACTCTCAAGTTGTGGTTGCAGGTCCTAATGCCCAATGTGGCCTGGAGAACGAGGCAACTGTGGTGGAATCTGGGACTGTGGCCTACCTGAAGCACTCCGGGTTTCTTTTGGGTCCTCATTAGGGGTCTAGTCCACATGTGTCAGGGAGCCACTGGGGTCCTCAACAATACCAGGAAACAAGTTTCCTTCTACCTCCGAAGGTGGCAGGAAATAGATGAAAACTAAGGAATCTAGAAAAGTTGTTGGTTTTTTTTTCTTTTTTGGGTCACAGTTTTAAAAGGCTTTTTACTCTCACAGGTTTTGGTATACAATCCAACAACAGGAAAACCCTGGACTTTGGGTTCCTGGCTAGGACCCAGCCACGTGGAGGCCAAGATGGCTGCCACTACATGTTAAAGCCTAATAGGGAAGAGGTGGAGAGAGAGGCAGAGAAGAGAAGCCAAAATGGCAAAAAGGGGGCTTTCTCATAGCTTATTTTATAGATAGGAGCCCGCCAAAACCACTCCAGTCCAGCCCATCATGGCCTGGGCTATCTAGAGATGACCTTATTGAAATACAGCTCTTTAGGTGGGCCTTTTGGCATCAAAAATGCCAGAGCTGATTCAAAATCTCCCTGGCAGAGTTTGGAGGGGGCTGCACTCTCTCTGGGATCATTTACTGCAGCCTCGAAAATGTGGTCCTACGGTATTACCTACACTGCCCTGTCTTGTGGTGCTGTCAGGAGAGAAGAGAGACCCCATGTGCTTCCTTTAATCCACGCTCCTCTAGGAATCTCAATTCCATCTTGGGATGCTCTAAGGACTGAATCTGGACTCAGCCTCTCTGCTGGGATGTTCCAGACCCTTTGGAGTGGGGGTGTCTTTTCACCTGTAGAAGCAGTGTAGGTCAGATGTGCTGAAGGCAGGGTGGGAGGCACAGATGAGCCAAAAAGCAGGGTGGGAGGCACAGCTGATGGGGAGAGGAAGGAGAGGACCACTGTGACCCCCTCCCTCCACTGGGGTGTTTCTATTGCATATGGCTGGTTGGAGTAGTGTGAGTCTGTTCAAACAGTGGCAGGTGTAAATGGCTGCCCAATGTGGCTTCTTATGGGGCTCCTGTGGGAAACTGCTGGCCTCAGTTCTTATCTGGTTCTAGTGAATCCAAACTGGAATGAATCAGGCTCCCTGAAACACTGGGAGGCTGAGCAAGGTGCCAGTGATGGGGCAGTGTCTTTGTCAGGAATGGCTCTAGCCAAGGTTCCTTTGTCCATTGCCTCTCTTGTTCACTCATCCTGAAGGTAACCTGGCCTGCTTGACCTCTGATGCCCAATGTCAACAGAAATTATGGATGTGGTTGGAAGACCTGGAAAGAGTACCAGCTGAGGACCCCACAGAAGATGGCAGGAAACCAGGGGAGGGGAAGCATGTGGAAGGGCAGCTTGGGAAGGTGGAGCCCCAGATTCAGAGGAGGGACAGTATGGGGGGCAGCAGAGGGCAGGAGTGGGTCCTACTTACCCTGGATTGTACTGGTGGGTGGATGAGGGATTGGTACGGAGGACATGGTCTCCTGGGTAAAAGTTAGAGAGCTTGAGATGGGGCTTTGAGACAATCAGAACATAGGGACTAGCACATAGATATTTTTTGGGCCCTCAACCTGCTGACCATGTGCCATTCAGAAAGCCTCAGGTGGCAGGAGAGAAGGGTGTCTGCATGCAGTGTCTGGGCCCATGAGTCACTAGGCATATCTGAGGAAAGAGAGGCAGGATCCATTCTCCATTGAAATAATGGATGGGTTTAAGAGAGGTGCTGTCCAGGTCATTGAGTGAAGGTACCGGTGTGTGTGTGTGTGTGTGTGTGTGTGTTTCCTGGAGGAAGCATGTATGTGTGCATGCTTATGGGTGAAGATGGTTTCTAGACTGTCTTTATGGGATGCAGAGTCACCCCACACCCTATTTATTTGTGGGGTGCAGTACTCCATACTCTGTGTGTGCTTGTTTGTGGACACTGTGACTTCCTTTACTTCCAGCTCCCTTCAGTGTGCTCTTTCCTCTGCTACCCATTCCTCCTTTGTGATGTATCTGAGAGTTGGAGTAGGCTTGAGGCTGGGGCGTTTCATATGGCTGGACCCACATCTTCACCTCTGTTCCCTGGAGGCCACCTGCAGAAAGCTCCAAATACTCTAGCCTTGCTTTTCTTCCTTCCTCTCTCTGTTTTGTTGCACAACCACTTGTGCTTAGCATCCTGCATGGTGAGGCTGAGGGTGACCATCTGGGGACAGTGATGAAACCAGGGCTGCATTTCCAGGCCTTCACTGAGGTGTTGATGGGCACTGTGGGTAGGATGAGGTCAGCCCCAACTCAGGTACCCCAGATTTGACTTTCAGTGCTGAAGCCAAGTGTACCTCAACTCATTTGTGACAGGTGTTGGAGCTTAAACTTCCAAATGAGAAGAGGGAGAAAAGGGACTGCTGAATCACATAGGAGTAGCCACACACCTGGCCCATTGCTGCAGCTGGGAGGAGTGAGCTATTTCAGGGGAGGGCAGACTTCAGGAGGAAGATAGGGAAAATTAGGTGGTGAGTAGGGAGAGAGTCACGGCCTGACACACCCAAAGGAAAGGACAGAGTCCTCTGTCCACCCACATGAACATGTGTACTGAAAATTTCTCTGTATTTCAGTGTTTGCTCAGAAAGGAAAGGCTGGAAGCATATAAACATCAGAAATATTCAACAGCTGTGAGCCTGTAATAGTGCTTTCTCTGAGCCATGCTGGGGCTGCTGAGAGGATGGTTCCATTTCTTCCTCCTCCACTTTCCCTCACCTCCCACTCTCCTCTTACCTCTCACTTCTTCCTCCTCCACCTTACTTCCTCCCCCTACTCTCCCAGTTTTCCCCTCTTCCTCTCCCCTCCTCACCTGCTGGCCTCTTATCCCCTCCTTGTCCCCTCCTCCCATCGTCCAACTTCCCTTCATCATCTCCTCTTTCCCTTCCTTCCCCTTTCTTTACCTCCTCCCCTCCTCCCCCACCTCCCTTTACTGCTCTTCCACTTTCCCTCTTCCCTTTCCCAATGATCCCACTCTTCCCTGTGCCCACCCTTTTCCCAGCAGTATGGGGACTTCTCCCTGCTCACACTTGGACAAAATCATGAGGCAGGGTTTTGTTCTCAGAATTCAGAATCTTGCTTAAGCCCTAAACAAAAAAAACAAACAATTTCTCCAAGCTTCATTAGTCTGGCTTCAGATTTATTTCTAGGATCCATCCTATGCTGGGTTGTGTTTGGCCAATCAAGTCTACATTTCCGAACATGGGTGACCACTGTAGGCCTGTTTGTGGAAGACACAGTTCCGAAGGCATTTATGCAAACCCAGTTACAATGCATCTGGGCTGGTTCCAGACCCTCACAGGGTTCATGTGACAAACCTGGACCTGCCCACTGAGACTTGAGTTTGTGGTTTAGGAATTCAACCTTTACATTTTCTTAGACATTTATAATTTACTTTTATTGAATTATAAAATAGCACTATAGTCCTTTGGGGTTGTTTTATCAACTTGGAGAAAACTTTTGATAAAATTGAATGATACAGTCAGTCCCATCTCTGCTTAAGCTCCTCTCACAGCAACATTTTGCATTTTCAGTGTAGTGAAGGCTTATATCTTTTGCTTGATTTCTTACTAATTATTTCAAACTTTTGATTGCATTCTAAATAGTTGCTTAACATCCTTAACCTCTACACACTACATATTCATAACAAAATGTGATTTGATTTCTGGAATGGATACATGCTTTCAAGCAGACTTTATATTTTTATAATGGTTTTGATTGACCCAAAGATGGAGCCAGTGAGGGAATAAGGTACTCTTGACATCTTCAGGTGCCAGATGATGTCTGTAGGCCCACCCAGGCATGCCAGATGTCAGGGCTGTGTGGGTCTCCAACAATATTTGGGTCCATTGAGTTCCCTGTTTTTGTTTGTGGCCAACTGCCAATAAATAAAAGACTAAGAGTCCAGTGTAGATAATCCATAGGCCTTTTACTTCTACCTACTTCCTCTACACCAACAGTTAACCATCATCTACTACCACTACATCAGCTGACAGACTCACATATACTGAGAGCAGATGACCAGACACCCTGACCATGTGTGCACTGACCCAGAAGCTCACTAAGGCATACGTGTGTGCTTCCAGACCAAGTCCTTTGTCTCCTGGCCTGCCAAAAGCCAAAATCCTCTATGAGCTGGCCTTCACAAAGTAAAAGCAAACTCTCTTATGCAAATTCCCAGGTGAGCCACATCTCTGGCTCAAGCTTAGGAGATACTAATTTAGAACATTGTTGCCTTCCTCCCAGACCAGTTTCTTAAGGAAACAACATAGAGAGGAGGCTGGCATAAAAACTACACCTGAGATAAAATATTTATAGGGTGTATATTCAAGGAGAGAATTATGTCGTATAATTCAAACGATGTTCTCCATGCTAGATTGATATCTCCATCCCCATGAGGTGCTTTGTTGGGTCTACTCTGTTGGAGGGAAATTTCTTAAGTGTTCTTGCTCTTTATTTACTGGATGGCCCTACAGGATTGTCTTAGGTAGGACATGCCAGTGTGACCTTTTCTTTGATCTTTTGTAGACCTGATTTCCACAAGGGTGGTCTCATATTGAGGCCAGGGTGGATTCTTCCTGGTACCATCCAGTCTCATGCAGTGACCTTGGGGTAAAAGGAAATATATCCAATCTAGATAGAATCAGGGCTAATAGTTATAAAATATGATCCAATGCCCAGAAGCCATTAATTTGGAGTCAAACTGACAAACCTGTACCTGGCGCTGCTCCTTTCATGTTTACTCAAGTAGGAGATCTCTTTGGCATAAAGCTCTTGCCTAAAGATATGCAAGAAAGAGTGGAATCTCAAATGCAAAGATTCAGGGCAATAGGTGGGGTTGAGAACCATAGTTACAGGTGCAACCCTGCTGAGCAACACAATCTCAGGTGTGATCCTAGTGAGTGCCACCCAACACCTCCTGTGTCCTATTTTCATGCTGATTGCTGAAGTTACCTCACAGATCCTTAATTCTTAGGGTTACATGATGCTTCAGGCATTTCTTATCTATTTCTCATCCAGCCTGAAACTCGTTCCTGTATGTCTCCAAGGAGATCTGGCTCATTTTACTGAAGCCAGCTGATTCCAGATCTAAAACCCACTGGGTGGGTTTCTATATTTATTAGAATACAAGATAAGTGCTAGGCACATAATTTTTGCATAGTGAATTTATATCCTGCAAATTTGTTAGACATGCTCATTATTTCTACTATGTACTTTATTTGAAAAAATATCTCTCTCCTTTATTTTCCCCTACACTTGTTATACTCAAATCTTTCTCCTAGCTTTGTACTTAGAGCTGATTCCTGGATATGTGGCAAGGGATAGTTCCTTGTGGTGCTTGGTGAACCATATACTGTGCAGGGGTCAAACCTGTGCAAGGCAAGTGCCTTTCTTCTGACTATATCTCCTGTCCTGTAATCACTGTCTGTATCAATGTCTTCCCTTTCATCATCGATTTGCTCGAGCGGGCACCAGTAACATCTCCATATGACCTATCTCATGCAAGTAGAGCCCAAGGGCACCTGCTTGCTCCAGGAACATAAAGAGCCTCAAACCATTCCATCAGGTCATGGGAATGAGGTCTATAATTGTTACTGATATTTGGCATATCAAATATGACACGGGTAGCTTGCCAGGCTCTGCCGTGCGGGTAGCATACTCTTGTAGTCATCTCAAAATCCAGCATTTATTGATGAACCGCGCAGCCACAAGTGTCCGCACGAGCCGGGCTGTGATAGGCTGGTCTGCTCGGTGGAGTTCTGACGAGGGGGAAGTCGGATGTGGAAAATGGAGGTCCTCATGGAGTGGGGGGGTCGTCTGGCTTGTTGTGAAGCTCTGCTGGGGTGGCAGCCAGGGCTAGAACCTGCCATCCCTCCCGGATGCCTCATGAGCGGCTGAGAACAGGAAGAGTCAGTAGCAGCTCTGCTCCATGTCTGTGAGTCTCCATCCTGTAATCCCCATCTTAAAATTTAGATAAGCACACCAATTTGAAGAAAAACATTATTACTTATTTCGGCTCAATATAGAACTCTTCATTTCATTTTGTTGCCTGTTGGGTGACACGCCCTACTGAGCTTTAGGCTCCTGCTACATTTAGCTTATGCTAAGAGCTGCTCCCTGCCTTTTGAGAATATTCGAGCATACAAAATGGGTGTTTGGACAGAATTGAATGGATTTCATAATTTTATATGGCATAAATATTCTTATTATGAATTATGAATATTCTTATTTATAATTTTATATGGCATAAATATTCTTACTATGAATTTTGCTTGCTCCAGTTCAGTACTCTTCCTATCCCCATGGGTCCCTGAGAGGGACATACATGTAGATATTCCAAGAGTACTTGGTCACCTTGGATCAACCATAATGTAATCAGTTCTCCTAGTTCAAAGAGACATGCCAGTGTGCCTCCGGGCAAACTGATGTGTCTCTGATTCTAAAGGTAATGCCAAAGTGAATTATTCTGACTGATTTTGGACCTTAGTTGGTCTAAGAGTCTGGAATCAGCTGGCTATATATTCATGGTAAGAAGTATTAATGCCATTCTCTACAAATTACATTCTGAACTGCTTTCTGGTTCAGAGATGCAGCCCCTCTCCACTCTGCTAGGGAGATACTATCTCAGAGAGTCAACTCTGGCATTGTGAAGTTTGAGCATTTCAATATGGTCATTTACCTGGCTTCCTCTCTAGGTAGCCCAGTCCATGACAGGCTGGGCTGTAAGTTTTTGGTGGACTTCTATCTATAAATTAAACTAGGAAAAAGAAGAAAGAGATTTTTGGCCATTTTGGCTCCACTTCAACCTCTGCTCTCCTCCTCTCCTTTCTCTTCCCTGTTGGGCCTTGATACATGGAGCGGCCATCTTTGCCAAGGATTCTAAACCTACACATGGCTGGGGCCCAGCTGGGAACCTAAAGTCTGGGTTTTTCCTGTTCTTGAATTGTATACTAGAAGCTGAGAGTAAAGCCTTTTAAAATTGTGTTGAACTCCTGAGTTTTCTTCCATTCCCCGCCTGATTTGAGGTAGAAGAGAACTCGTTTCCCTGGTATTGTTGGGAACCCCAGTGGTTCCCCGACAGTTGCCTATCTCATGGCTATAATTTCTAAAACAATAAAGACCAGCTGTCTCTTCTTTCACTAATACTACTGGTGGGGAGTATTCAGTCTTTACCCATCAAGTGTAAAATGAAATGTAGACTTTCCAAGGTTCTCCATCAGGTTGACAGCTGAGAATTTTTATTGAGAACAGAGTTAGATATTGTCACCAATTTTTATGCAGTAATTGAGAAGATTATGTGGTTCCTTTATTTTACATTGCTAATATGGTGAATTTCTTGGATGAAAAATTGAACTGATTCTGACACTAATGGCTTTTGAATTAAAAGCTTGGCCCCCTCAAAGCTGATTTCACGTATATGCCAGAGCCTTTGAAAATCCGTAAGTTCCTTGTACTTCTGATTAACTTTCCACAAATTCAGGAAGTTTCCACAGTCTTCCTCAAATTTATAGCTTCTTCAAGTAACTCATTAAAACTCAGGAAGCTGACAAGGGGTTAATATCCAGGATATATCAGGCACTAGTAGCACTTCACAAGAAAACAGCCAACCCCATCAAAAAGTGGGGGAGAAGAAATGAACAGAAACTTCCAAAAAAGAAGTTCGAATGGCCAAAAGACATGAAAAAGTGCTCTTCATCATTATCATCAGGGGGATGCAAATCAAAACAACAATGCGGTACCATCTCACACCACAGAGACTGGCACACACCAAAACAGCAAGAATAACCGGTGCTGGCAAAGTTGCAGGGGGAAAGGGATTCTCATCCACTGTTGGTGGGAGTGCCAATTGGTCCAGCCCTTTTGCTTTTTTTTTTTTTTCCCTTGGGTCACACCGGCAATGCTCAGGGGTTTCTCCTGGCTCTGCACTCAGGAATTCCTCCTGGCGGCGCCGGGTGACCATATGGGATGGCGGGGATCAAACCCAGGCTGGCATAGGCCAGCCGCGTGCAAGGCAAATGCCTTACCCAGACCCGCTGGGCTATCGCTCCGACCCCAGGTCCAACCCTTTTGGAAAACAATATGGACATTCCTCCGTAAACTAGATATTGAGCTCCCATTTAATCCAGCAACCACTTCTGGGAATATACCCGAGAGACCCAAAAACACATGGAGAAACACTATCTGTATTTCGTTATTCATTGCTGCGCTATTCGGCAATAGCTAGACTCTGGAAACAACCTAAGTGCCCGAGAACAGAGGACTGGCTAAAGAAACTGTGGTACATGTACACTATGGAATAGTATGCAGCTGTCAGAAAAGACGAAATTATGAAATTTACTTGCAAATGGATGGACATGGAGACTATCATGCTGAGTGAAAATAGTCAGAAGGAAAAGGACAGATATAGAATGACTGCATTCATTAATGGGATATAAATAGATACCAGTGTTTTACTAAGTGTGGGAAATGGTAATGTCAGTCTAGAACTCACCACTGAATATACACAAAGAGACTTAAATGATAAACTCTAAGTATCTGCAGGGCTAGCCACAATGTGTAAAGGAAGAGGAAGAGAGATGCAGAGACAGAGAAACAGTGAGAGAAAGAGAGGAAACGGGGGTACCTGCTATTGAGGCAGCTCGGGGGTGGGCGGGAAGGAGTGTGGGTACATTGGTGGTGGGAATGGGGCACTGGTGAAGGGATGGGTGCTGAATACTGTATTACCAAGAACCAATTATGAACACCTTTGTAATTGTATATCTCACAGTGGTATAATAAAAATTTTTACAAAAACTCAGGAAACCTGGTGCTATGACTCCAGCTTGACTGGTGGAGATCAACACCATTCAGACAAGCACAGATCATGTAGAGCTTTTGTTTTTATCTCCTTGTGGAATCAGATAGCTTTTCCTTTATTTCAGTTGAGTTGCTTGAGGTATTATGCTACATTTTCACCCCACTCAAAATATTTTCTATGGTACAAAGAGATGGTACAGTCAGTAAGTTTCTGACCTTGTACTCAGCCAATTCAGTTTGATCCCCAGCACACCATAACCCTGAGCCCTACCAAGTATGTTCCCTAAACATAGAGTCAGGAGCAAGCTTTGAGCACTGCAGAATGTGGCCATTTTTCCTAATTCCAATTTGACAGTTTTTGATCTTAGATGTTTTCTCTAAGATGTTTTCTCTAAGCATATAATATAGTTTATAAATAAAGGAATTTTCTACTGGTATTTCTGGTATTGATTTCTAGTGTAATTTCAATGAGGTCAACAAACATTTTATATATTATGTTAATGTTTTTAGTTGGTAGAGAATGGTTATGGCTTTTTAATATGATCTTAGGAAATGGACTTTTATATGATTTTAGGTAATATTTTGGATACAGTAGAAAGGAAATACATACTATACTTTTGGGGGTCTAATATTTAATAAAAGTCAATTAAGCAGATGGTTGTTAGGGTGTTTTAATCTTCTACATTTTGACAATTATTTGTAATGGTTATATGAATTATTGAAAGATATTAAAATATTTTTAAAATTCTTATGGTTCTATGAATTTTAGTTCAATACTTTGAAACATTATTATTAGATGTTAAAGGCTCAGTATGGTTCTGTGCTCTGAGGTACTGACCATTATCATAGCAGAGCCCTTTCTTTCCTGATAATAACCTTTGATATGAATATACTCACTCCAGCCTTCTTTTGATAAGGAGCTGTGGAATATCTCTACCCTACCCTGCTTTGAACATATTTGTTTCTTTACTCTAAAAATGGATTTCTTATTGGCAGGATCAAAATGGGCCTTACTGTTTTTGTCCAATTTGACAATCTCTTCTGAGTTCTTTATTCCTTTTTAAAAAAATATTCACAAGACCAACATGTGTCTACCTGGAAGTTTTACTCTAATCTTTCTTATAATGCCTGCCAGTAATTAAAGTGAATTACTACAGTTTTTGTGTGGTGGTTTAAAAAAGTGGTTTTGCCTTTGTTTTATTTATTTTTTTTTATTTTATCATTATTATTATTAATTATTATTATTATTATTTTGCTTTTTTGGGTTACACCTGGCAATGCTCAGAGGTTACTCTTGGCTGTGTGCTCAGGAATTACTCTTGGCAGTGCTTAGGGGACCATATGGATGCCGGGAATTGAACCCAGGTCAGCTATGTGCAAGGCAAACACCCTACCTGCTGTGCTATCGCTTTGGCATTTTCACTAACTGCGGCACCCAGAGCTGAGAATTCCCTTTCAGTCCTTTTTAAGATACTGACCTTCAAAAAATCAGCCACATTCTCTTCTCTGATGTCTAGTGTCTTTAGCTATTTTTAAGCATTTTCTCTTAATTATTAGTTTTCAGCTGTGGTGAAATTTTATTTAAGTCCTGTTCATGTTTGTGGATCTTGGATACATAACTTTATAGTTTCCATTAAATCTCGAAAAAGAAGTTTGCCATTATTTCTACAAATATTTTATGTTTCCCTCCAATCTACCTTGCAAAAACTCTAGTAGAAAAAGAAAAAAATACATGAAATTGTATAGTTGAAGTGGCCCTCAAACTCATGATGTTCTGTTTTTATGTTTTATAGATGAAATAATACATATTATTTTGTTTGGTTATACACACAAGCATGTACAGTCACCTGTAAGAAATAAAACATTTAGTTTCCCCTTTCTCTCTGTGGTTGGTTAGTTTATTCTTGTTAATAATTTCTTCTAGGACACCTATAGTCTAACATTCATAATACAACAGATCTGGACTTTGACATAATTCAGATCTATAACATTCAATTTAATCCTTTAGACTAAAACTAAGAATTTTTTCATTCATTTTTTAAAAAAAATATGAGCTATAGATGCCGTCATTGTTTTAGTGTCCATTCTAAAATATAGGTGAGCTTTTCTTTGACTGTAATAGGTTTTTCATTGCACGGTTCATCAATAAATGCTTTATTTAAAGGTGACTACAGCAGTATGCCACCCGCACGGCAAGCCTGGCAAGCTGCTCCTGTAGTATTTTGATATGCCAAATACCAGTAACATTTATATTAGGTCATTCCCGTGACCTAATATAATGGTTTGAGGCTCTCTATGTTCCTGGAGCAAGAGGATGCCTTTAGGTTCTACTAGTATGAGACAGGACATATGGAGATATTACTGGTGCCCGCTCTAGCAAATAGATGACTAACAGGAAGATAGTGATAGTGATAGTGATAGGCTTTTCTCACCATACTCCTATATAGAGTTAGGTATTTTTTAGACATTTGATATTTTTAACATTTCTGCAAATATTACTGGTCTTAGCTCTGGGCTGCAATGTTGTTACTTGGACTCAGTTTGCTCCTCTAGTTCCTCCCTGTTCTAGTCTCTGCCTGATTAGAACTCTTATTCTGCCTATGGGCAATTACTTTCTGCTACTTAGACTGATGCTAATACATACTGATGCTTCTATGTTTGCAGTGAAGAGACAGGTCTGATGAGTGTGCCCAGTGTGTGGGTGGAGCAGGCACTATACCTGCAATGGGAGTTTGAGGCACTGCTATCTTTATCTCTTTGAATAGTCATTTCTATGACCTTAGGTGACATTATTAACCCAGGCACTAATGACCATGCAGCCAACCACATTTTGATGTGTGAAGCAAATCTCCTGCAAGGACTTGACATTCTCTTTTCAAGGCAAATGCAAAGGGCTGATTAACTGGGGATTCCTGTTCCTAAACTTGAGGCTGCCACACAGGTGGAGCTAGTTAGTAAACGGGAGTCTCCTGTCTGCTGTGGGGTCTGGGTTTGAGAACACCTTGAAAAAACCTTAAACATCAGCTTCATTCATCAGTTAGATTGTGACTGACTCATGCCTCCGCACCTTGGGGTGGCATAGGCAATAATCTTCCCTAGGTGGAAATAGAGTTTCTGGGGACTTACTAATTCTGGGTTCTAGTAGGTTTAAGTGTGTATTGTGTAGGTTTTCTTTAATAGTAAAGTGATAGGGTATTTGTTTCATTGAAATTTCTGTTTACCCCTTATTTCTGTGTATCTTGCATTTCTCTTTTCCTTCATGGCCCAGGATGGGAGTGTGCTTGTTTTGCATGTGTTAGGTTCTGGATTCCTTCCCACTCTGGGGAAAGAAAAGACAGGTTAGGATTTTAGGTATCATGCTAAATACAAGAGATGAGAAGGTGCATTTTTGTCATACTCTGTTCACAGTCTTTAAAATGACGGTAACTTGGCCATAGGCTTTGTTTGCTCACTTGTTCTACAAATGACTGCAATGTTAGCTGTAGGTTTTGTTTCTTTCTTGTTCTTTCCCTTAGAAAACGAGATCATTTTCTTCTAGCCAAAGTTATTTGAATCTTTCCTCATTTTCAGTTGTGGAAATTTATGAAATCATTCATTTTTCACCTTTGAGATGATTGTGTTTTCCCCTTTCCTCAATTGATGTGGAAATCAATTATATGGATGGATTGATGAAAGTGAACTTTCACTGCTTAGGTTCACACAGTATAAAGGTCATATATTTTTGCATATTTATGCCATTGTGGTTGTTATATTCCATTTTCTGCTAGCATGCTAAAAGATTGTTATGTCCACTTTATGAAAGACACATTTTGTAGTAGCTTTATTTAGAACTATTTCATTCATTTGTAATATTGCTATATTACAGTTTTATTAACAGGCAAGATTTTTCCAATTTTACATTTTGTCTTAAATTTTTGCCTTGGTAATTTATGTTTCTCAAATTTATCTAATTTATTTTGATTTTCAAACTTCTTGGCACAAACTCTTTTATAGTAAGTCATTATTATTGTAATGTCTCCAATGTATGAAGGGTTTCTCTTTTGTTTCTCTCCTTTCTTTCAGTTAATTTACTATTTTTATTATCCTTTTTGTTTCTACTTAAAGTCTCACTCTTTGAATTTTAGGTTTTTCTTCCTTTTTCTAATTTGAGAAGTACTTTTCTAATATGAGAATAAAGACAGAATCGTGTGTAACATTAACTTCATAGGACAGGTTCTCTTCTATTATGTCCTCATTTTTAGTTAACTAAATATTTTCTAATTGCCCTTCTGAATTTTTCTTTAATCCAAGCATTACTTTGAATAACATTATTTGATTGCCATGTATTTGTGCACTTTGATTATGTTATTTTTCTAATTTAATTATCTTGTAATCAATAAATAGTCTCAGTATACATAACTTATTTTCTTTTTTACTTTGAGGATCTGACAAATGTTCTATCAAACTGCACATTCTCTGTGTATGTGAACAGAGGCATTCCTGCCATTGCTTAGTACAGGGTTTTATAAATTCCAATGGGATCATGTTAGTTGATTCCAGTCATGCATACTTACTAGCTTTCTCTCTACTTGTCCTATTACTGAGAGAGTAATTTTTGAAATTTCTAATAATAAGTACCCATTTGTCTGTATAACCTTTCTATTATGAGTATTTTTATTCATGTGTTTTCAGAACATTATCATATCCATGCACATTTAATGCTATTATGTCTTTTGAAGAATTTACTGTCCTAGTTGTCTTTCTGAAATGTCACTGTATGACATGATATTCCTGGCTCTGAAGTCTCTAATCTTCTTGATATTCATATTTCTACTGCTTTTTTTCAGGATTAGGTTCTGTATAATATTTATTTTTAATCTCTGTCTTTATATTAGTCATACATTTTCTCTTGACAGCCTAGACCTAGGTTCTGCTTTGTTATTCAGTGTAATTATTTCTATCTTTTAATCCATGGCCTATCCTTAGTACTCGACCCAAGTATTACTTTCTTTAGGTATGTGGATTCTATATGGCTATTTGCTCTCTACATATCACAAATCTTTACAACTCCATTTTCTAATATTCTTGATTTTTCTTTTATTTCTTTGCTCTTTGGGTCATACCCAGCGACTCTCAGGGGTTACTCCTGGCTCTTTTCTCAGGAATTACTCCTGGGGGACCATGTGGGATGCCGGGGATTGAACCTGGGTCGGCCACATGCAAGGCAAATGCCCTCCCTGCTGTGCTATCGCTCTGGCCCCCTATTCTTGAATTTTTTAATTTTAGACTATTTCATTTTTAATTAATAAGTTATTAAGCTAAGTTTATTTGTGAGTATAAAATATTAATATCATTGAAGGTTCCAATGTAATCATTCTATGTTTGCCTCCAAAATGCCAATAAACCTCCATCTATAGTCCATAATTTCTAGGATTTTTGGAAAGACAATATTGAGAGACAGTATTGAGAGACTCCACACATAATTCACATGATTTTTAGGACCATTAAACGTTTTACCTGGGTGCTTGTCAAGTTTAGGAAGCTAATGTTTGCTGACATTTTTCAAAACACTTGAGTTTTGTTCATATTTCACCCTGTTTTGTCCTTGCTCTGTCCCAGACACCTGCAGACCTAGTTGGCAGTTGTTATCTGTCTCTCGTTACCTTCAATATGTGCTTTACTCTCATGATTCCGACTTGATGAAGGGTAATGAACATCCCTCCAATGAAGTTATTCTGACTTTCCCCCTCATGATTAGATTGAGGAAATTGTGTTTGTGATGAGTTCCACTGAGACTCTGAGCTGTTCTTACTGGAGTACACAGTAATAAGATACCACTTTACAGCTGATGTCCAGTCTGGTTATGACCATATCTCCTAAATTTATCTACCACCAATTCACTTTTATTTTCCATTTATTTATTTTGGAAAATATTTGGAAGAACTTCAATGCTCTCTATATAGGCATTGACTGCAACAAAGATTATTGTGTTGTTCTAATAAAATTTATATTTTTCTCCTATTTTTATATTTATTTGTTGTTATTATATTGTAAAACATATTTCTTTCTCAACATTAATTTATTAGGAGGATTTTCTGAAAACTTTTTTATTATTGATTCGAAAATTTATTATTTTATGGTCTAAGAACAATCATTTAATTATCCTGTGTTTTGGGAATGTGCTATGGTTTGATGTTAAAAATATGCTCAACGTTGGTGAGAGTGAATATTTTTCTGTCTCTAGAAGGAAGATGCTATAAAATCTTAGGGCACATCTCTGTCAACTGTTGGTTGACATGATATCAAAGAGGTCTGGGAATTCTTTCTACTTTACCAATTACTGAAAGGTGAAAGAAATTTCCTTAAGCAATTTTGGAAACATCTTATATCCTCTTGCTATCCCATCAGTACTTGCTTTGTTATTTTTTTTGCAACTGGTGTTAAGAGTATACACACTTGTGATTCTTGTGTTCATGGAGAATTGATTTCCTTGACCATTCTGTAATGTTCCTTTTCATCTTTATAATATGTCCTTTTCCTGCTGTTCATGTCATTTTTCACACTGTCTTCAGATTAGGGTTGCTAGCACCACTCTTTTATTTCAGAATTTTCCATTTTAACCTACATCTTCTATTTAACATTGTTCTCTGATAAACAGCATTCAGTTGGGTCATATTTATTTTATACCATTTAGTAAAATTTACCAGCTTTTGTCTATAAACTGGTATATTTAGATCAGGGTGGTTAATATTCAGGTTTACATGAATGAACAAGATATCCAGGAAAATCAATAGCATAGACTTAGGATGACAACTGGGTGCCTGCTGGGTACCTGCAATTAGATGGGCACAGGAGCTAGACAGGCACTATTATCACAAAAGTGAATTTTCTGAGCTGGTGAGTCCTTGAGAATTGAATAGAATATTTTCATACCAAAAAAACAAAAAACAATCCCAAAGATTGATAAACCCTTGGAAGGTTAATAAGTTACATTTTTTTGTAAAATACAAGTATATGGATAGGGGTTGTTCCCCAATTGTTCAGGCCTCTCTCCTTTTACCTGTGTATGTGTCTCTGTAGGACTTCCTTGCTGCCTGCTGCCTGGTTTTTGTCCCCAAGTTCTCGAGACAGTGAACACTTTTCTATTCTGAAATCTTGCTGCTGGGCCTTTCTTAGACCGTATTCTCATAGTTCCCTGACATCTCATCCCAGCTTTCCTGAAAACCTTTAGCCTACATATGTCTGGGTGTGAGACCCCTGCTGGATTCTGTCATCTGGAAGAATAAGCCTCCCTCCTTGCCTTCTGTTTGGACATGCAACCTCCTCACCCCCACCCCACCTGATCCTGCAGTCTGCCTCAGGTGTAGGTGATTATGCAAAGAGAGCAAGAGGGAGCAAAGGGAGAAAAGAAAGGGTTGGGGGCTTCATTTGATCTACTTACTGCCTTCCACCCCAGCCATCCCATTATTGTTTTGATTGGAGGCCTTCTCAATGACCTTAAAGTGACTGACTAAATTAACTTGTGCTTCCATCCCTGACCCTGTAGGCTTCTGAGTCCAAATTCAGTTCAAACAAATGAAAACACTTAAATATATTTGTCAATGAAATACTACCTGTTTGGGTTTGTCGGTGTCATTTCCCTTCTTTAGAAATGTTATGAGTGAACTCACTAGTTGTAGTTAACCATGAGTAACCTGAAACATCCTGACAATGTATGTCAAAAGAGATCTTTAATAGGGTGTCAAAAGCACCCTTGATTCTTAGGGCACATCTCTGGCACATCCACCACAACAAACCCGTCAGAGGATTGGATCACAGAATTCGAAGCACTGAGAACTCACAAGTATCTAGGAAACACAGAGGAAATGATGCCCATGCATCCAGCCTGGCATTGCCTCCTCTGCCCCTTTGCTCTGGATCTCAGTGTCTGTAAGGCGCTAAGAAAATGAAGCCATCTGCTTTATTATAACATCCCCATTGCCAGAATCTTGCTTGCCTGTCTCCGACTGCTAGAAGTTAAATGCTACAATTTTAGAATCTCCAGTGCTGGATGAAACCAGCATTATCTCAATTTCCAGTGGTCAAGAGGTTTTTTATTTTTTTTCCACAATGGTGTGAAATGACAACAGCCTGATAATCTTAGCATAAAAGTGTTCTATTTTTTGTCTTTTGAGTCAGTTAGTGTGACTGCAGAGGATATGATCATCCAGCAGAAAGAAATATGAAGCGAAGCCTTATTTTTCAGAAGCAACTACATCAGCCATTTCATTTTTGATCCTGAGGGCCAAATTCTCAAGAAGCCTTGCAGGAAGCAGGAAACTAGCAAGTTCTTGGAGAGAGTGGTGTATCTGGGTTGATAAATAATTCTAATATTTTATCTGCATTTTATGATCACCCCCAGGGGCTGATTGATTTCTCCCTCTCTAATATCCTCTTTCAGCTTTCTCTTTCCTCTGATCACTGAGAAAAAATCAAACCTGCTAGTGTCTATCTGTGTGAAGCTCATGCCGGGCAAAGGCATCATGTTAGATTTTTGTCACTGTGGAATATTGATCTTCAGAATTGGCTTTGTACTGTATTACTCCTCATCTCATTTTCCTAAAGAGACCTAAAACTGTCATTGATGGGAATAGTGATCCTTCTCCTCCTTACCTTTTCTATCTCATCCTTTTCCTCCTGCTCCCTCCTTCCTCCCTCCTTTCCTTCTTCCATCTTTTTCCTCATTTCTCTTCCTCTCTTCTTTCAGTTCTTCCTCTTTCCTCCCTCCTTCCTTCCCTTTCTTCTTCCTTTCTTCCCCCTCCCTCCCTCCCTTCCTTCCTCCCCTTCTTCCTTCCTACTCCCTTGCTACCGTTTCTTCCTTCCTCCCTCCTTTCCTTCCTCCCTTTCTTTCTTCCTTCCTCCCTTCCTTCCTTCTGTTCTCCCTCTCTCTTCCTTCCTTCCTTCTTTCCTTCCTCCTTTCCTTCCTTTCCTCCCTCCTTTCTTTCCTTCCTTTTTCCCTTCCTCTGCCTCCATCCCTTCCATTCTTTCCCTTCCTTTCTATCTGTTATTCTCTCCCTTCCTTTATATATATCAGGCCAAGACTGAATGATATAAAACAACTATCCATTTTCTTTCTCTTTGTTTATTCTAGTGTGAAATTGTTTTCCAAATAACGATCTATTCAGCTAGGAATTCCTCCCCTGGTTGGTAATTCATGACATTTGTGAAGAGGCTAATTGAGCTCCTTTGTTATCAGTTGTCCAGGAATTTTGTCAAACAGCAGTTACTGCACTGTCTCCTACACCTGTAGTGATCCCATGTCTGCTCTTCAGTGCTTCACCTGATAGGATGAACAACAGTGTGTGATGTTGAATGCCCAGAGGCAGGAATAAGGCAAAGTCTTTGTATATTGTGGGACAAATCAGATGTCATGTTGCATCACAATGTTATGCAGGAGAAAAACCACAGTGTGTCTTTAAAGGTCAGAATAGTACAGGGTCATGTCAGGATCCCTGAAAAACTCCAGGTCCTGATATGGGCTCTTCATTGCCCCTCCATTCAGATTCTGTCTGCTTCTGAGACTCATAAAGATTAACCTCCAAAGAAGGCAAATGTTGTATGAGGAAGGGGGTAGCTGGAGAACCCAGTGGTTGAGCAGTCTAGTGACCAGGTGAATTTATGGATGTGCCAAATGTGGTCCAGATAGAAGTCAGGTCAAGTAGAACTCAAGAAGATACAGTAAAGGATGATGTTGCCCCCGGTATGGGCAGGAACAGGTGTCCCTGGAGTTCTATCAACTGAAATTCCTCACATGGAACAAGGTTACAGAGGCTTGCAGCGGAGCACCCAGTTCCCAGACTAGCAGAGTTCAGCCTACAGGACATAGACCAAACAAATGCAGGATACACACAGCCATGAGAATCAAGGTCAAGATTGGCAGGAGGGTTCAAAAACTGATCAAAGGTCACGGGCATAGGGATACCATGGTGGATGGATCCCAGAATGCAAACCCTGAGTGCACCCTTGTGTACCCAGAAGGCAGATCCTGGAACATGAATAGGTAGCCCAAAGGCCTCATTTGGGAACCATGGCAAGATGGAGTGTTGGGAGCTAGGTAGCCAGCCTACACTTGACCACACATTTGACCCTGCTAAGCTCTACCAGGAGCAGCTATGGCAATAGCTGGAATATTTCTTCATGAGCCTGTGTCAGCACCAAGGACATACCCCCTCACAAGGTGTGTCCGAAGCATATTTCATTTGAGGCTGAGAAGAAAACAAAGGGTCCTTCCAGTCCTTATGGCTCCAGAGGGAGTGATCCCATGCCAGCTGGTTTCATAAATGCTTCCACCATCTGGCATCTGTCAGGGAGTCTGTGTTGTGGCACTAGGATCTGAGGTGGTAATGAGTATCCATGATCCAGCCCCAGAAATGGTATGGGTACTGCTCTCCTTGTCCCCAAGGGAGAGGGGTACGTTCTGCTCCCACTGTGCCTGGAGTCAGGTTGAGGCATCACTCTTGGGCCTCTTGCTTTGTTTGTTTTGGGACCACATGGAGATGCTCAGGGCTGACTCTTGGCTTTGAGTGCAAGCAGGGCTGCTCAGGGCTGACTCTTGGCTTTGAGTGCTAAGGAACTTCTCCTGGTGGTTCTTGGGGGCCTTTATGGGATATAACCTGAATTAGCCATAAACAAGGAAAATGCCTGGCCTGCTCTGCAGTCTCTTTAAGACAGCTCAGATTGCCAGTGTCATGGACAGATTAACATCTCTGATATTTATTTTGAGACCTAATTTCTGGGGTTTGCCTCCTCTAGCAGTTGGTCTGGCTGTCAGTCTCAGCTCAGACCGCTAGTGTCATGGACATATTAAAATGCTGGCATTTGTTATTAGACCTAATTTCTGCCGTTTGCCTCCCCCAGCAGTTGGTTTGGCTGTCAGTCTCAGGCAACCCTCATATATTCACAAATCTGGAATTTAGATTGATCCTTAGCTGTTCATCTCACACCCACGCCTTGCAGCAGGGGCATGTCTTCACACTCAGCAGCCCCCTCTGCTACCTTTCGTGGAGTCATTGCATGTGATGTAGGTAACACTTTTATCTGTCAGAATCCTCATGCTTAGAGCAGAGAGGGCTGCTTCCTTCTTGTCTACACTGCAGAAAGGGCTGGTGCCTTTCTGTCTAGATGCAGAGAAGGCTGGTTACTTCCTGTCTATGCAGGTCAGGGGAGTCATTTCTTCCTCTCTCGCTTCACTATATAGCCATGAGCATAATGGGGACCCTGAGATCTGCACAGGATCAGAGAACCCCAAAGATTGAGCACCTCAGGGCCAGAGTCCAGGCTCAAAGATGAGAAAGGGACAGTCTTAAATCCCTCTGTTTTCTTTTACTCCTCAACAATAAAGGTGCATGCAATGCTGGCAGGAATTTATGTAACAAATTTGCATAAGAATAACATGAAAAGTATATGAGAAAAGCTGTGTTTCATTAAAAGTTGAATTTCCTTAAAGAAGAGGGATTGTTGAGACAGAGACAAGTTATAAGTTTTCTTTCTGTTATGCTGAGGGGAGGGAATACCATATTTACATATTCAATACATTCTTTCTAAAGGAATCGATTCTGGATCATCGACACCCATCCTGCAGCAGCTTTTTTTTCAATCCGGTCCAGGTATGCTAATCCAGAGACTTACAGACATGGGGCAGAGCTGCTACTTGCTTTCCCTGTGCCCAGTCACTCACGAGGCACCTGGGAGGGATGGTGGGTTCTAGCCACCCCAGCAGGGCTCTCAACAAGCCAGATGACACCCCCACTCTGGTTCTACAATAAATGCTGTATTTAGAGGTGACTACAAGAGTATGCCACCCACACAGCAAGCCTGGCAAGCTGCCCGTGTCATACTTAATATGCCAAATACCAATAACAATTATATTAGGTCATTCCTATGACCTAATATAATTGTATGAGGCTCTTTATGTTCCTGGAGCAAGAATATGCCCTTGGGCTCTACTAGCATGAGAAAGGACATATGGAGATATTACTGGTGCCCACTTGAGCAAATAATGGAATTTTAATTATCAGTGTAATTGTGCCCTGCATAGATTTCTTTCATCTCTTCGTTCCCACATGAAGGGAAGTGAGAAGAATCTACAATATCAAGCCTAGGTCTCAGGAGCAGAGGCTGCTGCAGCTGGGCAGCTTCAGGACTCCCTTTCCTCTTGCTGTCCTGGGCCTAGTTGGTAAGTTGATTTAGCAACAGTCAACAAAAACATTGCCGAAGGGAAGGTAGTACTCTGGTTATGGGTGGTGTTGAAATGATATGTGTCACTTGTCACTTGTCTTCCTGTTGTTCATCAATTTGCTCGAGCAGGCACCAGTAACATCTCCATTCTTTGGGAATGAGGTCCATTATTGTTACTGTTTTTAACATATCGAATACACCACGGGTAGCTTGCCAGGCTCTGCCGTGACTCTGGGGTTCATCCCATGGGGCCCAAATCACAGTCTCTCAATAAAAAAATAAAAATCAAAAAGTACTGGGAGCAAAAAAAGCTTTAGATTCATGCTTAGGACTATGTTTACCCATGGCCAATAGAACTTAACAAATACCAAGTTGTTATTCTGCAGCAAATTCTGAACTCACAATTTCTTCACAATAATAAAAAGGTAGATCCTAATATTAGCTCATTATCACATGAGAAAGCAGTGTCATCTGAAAGTTAAAGCAGTGTTTCAGGTTACAAAGATAGTTCACAGTCAGAAACAGATTGGCAACTGGAGATCTGTTAGTTGCCACTGTGCAGAACAAAATATACGGAAAGATAAAAGGGAAGGATGCAGCTTTATATGTACTCCTTTTAAATCTGGTTTTCTCTTCCATATGCGGAATTTGTTTTGGAACACATCTGGCAGCATTCTGTTTGGGGTGTTTATGGATCACTTCCAGTAGTGCTGGGGTGCATTAGTATCACTGTATCACTGTATCACTGTCTTCCCGTTCATTTTGAGTCGATTTGCTCGAGCGGGCACCAGAAACATCTCCATATGACCTGTCTCATGCAAATAGAGCCCAAGGGCACCTGCTTGCTCCAGGAACATAAAGAGCCTCAAACCATTCCATCAGGTCATGGGAATGAAGTCTATAATTGTTACTGGTATTTGGCATATCAAATACGACACGGGTAGCTTGCCAGGCTCTGCCATGTGGGTAGCATACTCTTGTAGTCATCTCAAAATCCAGCATTTATTGATGAACCCCGCGGCCGCAAGCGGCCGTGCAAACCGGGATGTAATAGGCTGGTCTTCTGGGTGGAGTTCTGACGAGGGGAAGTCCGGATGTGGAAAATGGAGGTCCTCATGGAGTGGGGGGTCGTCTGGCTTGTTGTGAGGCTCTGCTGGGGTGGCGGGCCAGGGCTAGAACCTGCCATCCCTCCCAGGCACCTCATGAGTGGCTAGGCACAGTGAAAGCCAGTAGCAGCTCTGCCCCATGTCTGTCTCTGGATCCGCATACCTGGGCCGGATTAAAAAAGGCTGCAGCAGGATGGATCTCGATGAGTCGGGCTGTGACAGGCTGGTCTGCTGGGTGGAGTTCTAACGAGGGGGAAGTCCGGATGTGGAAAATGGAGGCCCTCATGGAGTGGGGGGGTCCTCTGGCTTGTTGTGAGGCTCTGCTGGGGTGGCGGGCCAGGGCTAGAACCTGCCATCCCTCCCAGGCACCTCATGAGCAGCTGGGCACAGTGAGAGCCAGTAGCTCTGCCCCATGTCTGTGATGAGAGACAGACATGGGGTGCATTAGTACCAAGGACTAACCATGAATCTCCTATGCAAAGCAGGAACTCTGTTCTTGGGAGTTATTTTCCAGTTCTTTGTTATCCCATATTAATTTCCTCTGAAAGTATGTTCCAAGTAAAATGACTGGATCCTATATTTGTTTCAGCTATCAACATTTTAAAGAACATTATTTTTTCAGAGATGTTTAACCAATTTACACCCTTACTGGAGAGCACAAGTGTCTCTTTTCTCTATATCCTTGCCAACACTTAATATTGCTTGTTGTTGGTGGATGCCACAATAGCCAGCCCTGGGTCTTTTGGTCTCTGCAGCTCAAAGCCATTTGCATTTGCCCTGAGGTCACCCCCTCATGCTATTCAGATCCCTCTTGTGCAAATCACTTTGGGAGATTGGGGGCAGGATTGGAAAAGGCAGTTTGATTTTAATAACTCTTGGAATAGCATTATGATTTTATCATGACTCCAATGCTAACTATCGGGGTATTTTTTCTCATAACCTTCACGAACCCCCATGCAGGATAATTAACACATTAGAATTTACCAGGAAATAGCCTGGATGCTATTGGATCCACCATTAAGAAAAAGCTCTGCTAAAATTAAGGAAGGAGCGATGCTAAGTTTGCCTCTGGGCAAGATAACATGGTTCTGAGTAAAAGTAATGGCAGAGCACTAAATTATTCTGAAGCAGAAGACAAAAAGAATTTGTGGGTGTTTAGAGATATACTATACGCTGTGTGAAGTTCATAGTCTAGAAATTATAACGTTATTTCCCCATATATTAAATCCTTAGATACTTTTATTATCAGGTGCATTTCCCCATCTCCACAAATGCTTTGCATAAGAGTTGACCTTAGAAGCAGGGTCTCAGTCCTTGCATTAGCATATGTATGGAGCTGTACCAAAGTGTCCTAGAAAACATCTGCCCCTAGAAACTGTTTTTCGTTTTAACTTTGATACACAGAGGAAGTTATTTGTCTCCTTGGCCTTTTGCAGGTTTTTGGGGGGATAAAACGTGATGGGAAGAAGAAGATAGTTGTCCATCTTGGTGGAAGATCTCAGTCTGAGCTCATGGTCAAAAATCTGATCCTCAGCCATAGGTCTCGGAAATCTCACTGCTCTGGATTGTTGTAGTAGAGTTTGTTGTATTATTAGTGATAAGTAAAATTTTGGAACTGTGCTGGACTTGCAGTTTATTTGTCTGTGGCGAGCCCTTAAAGTAAAAGGGAGCTCATTCCCTGGAACTCCAGCATTCCTGGCAGTTAATCTTCTTTTTTGTTGTCATTTTTAAGCCAGTCCGGACAATGCTTAAGGGGATTCTGCAGTGACTCAAATGAGGTTTCCATGGGCAAAGCAGATGCTCCAGCTCTTGAGACATATCCCAGCTCCTCTCTCATCTCCTTAATGGCACCATGAGGTGATGAGAGACACCTGTACCCCTATTAATGGCCATGTTTTTCCCAACGGTCAAGGTCAGTGGGAAGGATGGATGAAGACTATATGTTGGGTTTATTTGCTCCAGACATGTATACTCATAAGGAAATGTCATGGCCACTAGAGAAAAAAAGCTCTGACACTAGTGACAGCATAGAAGACTCCTGAGTGCAGTGTGATTTCATTTTTCTTTCTTAAAAAAGTATTTATTGTTTATTGATTGAGGTTTTGTGATTTACATTGACTCTTCCAGAGGTTTTGTGCTCCTCTATCCCAGTCAAAGACCCCACACTTATTTCCCTTTCCCTTACTTTCATCTAACCTTCCTGGCACACATTCTTAGGTTGCAGACTCATGGTCTATTTGCATTTCTCTCTAATGAGGATGGTTACTTTCTTACAGACTAAAGACCAGCTGAATATGCCCTTATGAAGAGCTTTTATCTAATTTAGGAACATTTGAAGGCCCTTGCTATTTCCCCCTATTGATATTCTACATATGAATTCTTTTCTGATATGCAAATTACACATCTGGCTTATCTTTTTCACACTTTTATTTTTGAAAGAAGTTTTCGATTATAAAATGACTAAAGTTGACTATTTTCCTTTTTAAAAAGAAATTTTGAGTGATCTTTGGGAATTTTTCCTCTATCTTCAGGTCATTAAGATGTGCTGAAAGGAGGTAAAGTGATGTGCATGATACCCTGCTAGCAACAGTGAAAGCCACAATGACTAAAAGGAAGCAAAAAAAAAAAAAGAAGAAAGTGCCTACCCTAGACACAGGCAGGGTGTGGGGAGGGAAGCTGTAGAATTTGGTAGTGAGAAATAGACAGTGGGGATGGGATTGGTATTGGAACATTTTGCATCTGAAACTCAATTGTGAATAACGTATCTAAGATGTCATTTATCACAGTGTGTAGAGAGATCAAATACTGCCAACAATATGGAGGCATCTGGATTACAAGTAGTAAGTCAGCATTCAAATGTGATTGTATTTGTAATGTATTAAAACATGGGGCAGACATGGGGGCAGAGCTGCTACTGGCTCTCACTGTGCCCAGCCGCGCGTGAGGTGCCCAGGAGGGATGGCAGGTTCTAGCCCTGGCCCGCCACCCCAGCAGAGCCTCACAACAAGCCAGACGACCCCCACTCCATGAGGACCTCCATTTTCCACATCCGGACTTCCTTCTCCTCAGAACTCCACCCAGCAGACCAGCCTATCACAGCCCGGCTCGCGCAGCTGCTTGCAGCCCGCAGTTCATCAATAATGCTGGATTTTGAGATGACTACAAGAGTATGCTACCTGCACGGCAGAGCCTGGCAAGCTACCCGTGTCGTATTTGATATGCCAGATACCAGTAACAAGTATAGACCTCATTCCCATGACCTGATGGAATGGTTTGAGGCTCTTTATGTTCCTGGAGCAAGCAGGTGCCCTTGGGCTCTACTAGCATGAGACAGGACATATGGAGATGTTGCTGGTGCCCGCTCGAGCAAATTGATGATGAACGGGAAGACAGTGAATGTATTAAAATGTTAATCCTTTTCCTGATATACTGAATGGTGCTTATATCATCAAGCAGGTCATTATATATCTTTTTTTTTTGTTTGGGGGCTACACATGATAGTGTTCAGGGTTCACGCCTAGCTCTGACAATACTCAGGGATTACTCCTGGTGGGTTTTTTGGGAGCTGAGAATCAAACCTGGTCAATTTCTTGCAAGGCAAATGCTTATCTCACTGTATTATTACTTCAAATCCTCATTATATGCTTTCATCACACTTAGTTATCTGTTTGGCCTCTTATTTCTGATTGCCAAACCTAACACTGAATTAATTATTGCCTAAACAATATTGTTTTATAATATAACTCATTATTGCTGAAGTAAATTATACATTTTTGTTCTTTTCTTCTAAATTTGCATATGGATTTTAGAAATAATTTTCAATTTTATCTGCATTTATGCATACACACAACTGCTGGGATTTTTTTTTCTTTTGCTTTTTTGGGTCACACCCGGCAATTCTCAGGGGTTTCTCCCTGGCTCTGCACTCAGGAATTACTCCTGGCGGTGCTCGGGGTACCGTATGGGATGCCGAGGATCGAACCTGGACCAGCAGGGGCTGGCGCGTGCAAGGCAAATGCCTTACCCACTGTGCTATCGCTCCAGCCCCAACAACTGCTGGGATTTTGAATAGTATTATTTTTAATCTCCAGATTAATGTAGAGTGATAGATCTGGATTTGTGTCTTTCCAACTCATATCCCTTCATGGGAGAACTGATTTAAAGCAGGGAAGCTCTCTTAATTGTTTAAGCCCACTAGTACACCAGGACTATGAGCTGTTTTTGTCTAAAACAACAATGAGGTACCATCTCACCCCACAGAGACTGGCACACATCCAAAACAGCAAGAACAAATGGTGCTGGCGTGGATGTGGGGAAAAAGGGACTCTCATCCACTGCTGGTGGGAGTGCTGACTGGTCCAGCCCTTTTGGAAAACAATATGCGCATTCCTCCGAAAGCTAGATATTGAGCTCCCATTTGATCCAGCAATAGCACTCCTGGGAATATACCCTAGAGACCGAAAAACACATAGCAGAAACACTATCTGTACTTCTTTATTCATCTCTGCGCTATTCACTATAGCTAGAATCTGGAAACAACCTAAATGCCCGGGAACAGAGGACTGGCTAAAGAAACTGTGGTTCATCTACACTATGGAATACTATGCGGCTGTCAGAAAAGATGAAATTATGAAATTTACCTGCAAATGGATGGACATGGAGTCTATCATGCTGAGTGAAATTAGTCAGAAGGAAAAGGACAGATATAGAATGACTGCATTCATTAATAGGATATAAATAGATACCAGTGTTTTACTAAATATGGGAAGTGGTAATGGCAGATTAAAACTCACCACTGAATATACACAAAGAGTCTTAAGTGACAAACTCTAAATATCTGCAGGGCTAGCCACAATGTGTAAAATAAGAGGGAGAGAGATGCAGAGACAGAGAGAGAGAGAGAGAAAGAGAGGAAACTGGGGTACCTGCTATTAAGGTGGCCGGGGGGTGGGGGGGGGAGGGGTACATTGGTGGTGGAAATGGGGCACTGGTGGAGGGATGGGTGCTGGAATACTGTATTACCAAGAACCAATTATGAACACCTTTTAATTGTATGTTTCACGGTGGTATAATAAAAAATTAAAAAAAATAAAACATAATAGCTTAAGCGTAAGATTAATGTGGCTTTGAAGCAGCTTGTGCTGATGGTCACAAGGCTGCCCGAGCACAGCTGGTTTCTTAAGCTTGTCCTTTTATTCATCTGTCTTATCACAAGTGGACTCAGACATTGTTTTGTCCCCCCATCAGAACATTGAATTTGACACAGCAGTTCCTTAAATGCATTACAGTCTCCACTGGATATGTTTAATTATTGTCTTAATATGCATATAAGCATTTTTATAATGAAAATGAAAACTGAAAGCTTTGCCTCAGTCATGAGCATTGTAATTTTCTACAATTGGGGTCAGAAACTCTAAAGACCTTATTTTCATTGAAAATGTTCTCAGAGCCATTTTGTGTGATTTGAAAGATTGATAATATTTGTCATTTCTTCCTTCCTTTTCCTTCCCTTGCTAGCCTGGCTTAGTCTGCTGGTCACTGGATAAAGATACATCTGGAGTGACACACAGACCCAGCAAAGAGGTGGGGAGAGTTGAGTCATCTGTTTCATGAACATCATCACACACAGAAGAGTGGCAGCAAGTGCAGGCCCCATATGGTGGTCTTCTAGAAGTCTCCTGAGATTTTCTCAGGGTTTCCATAGGTGAAATCTAGGCATCCAAATCCCAGGAAGAATCTTTTTAGAGATAGAGGTTTGGGCTACACCCAGTGATTACTCCTAGCTCTGCACTAAGTAATCACTCCTGCTGTATTTAGAGGACCAAATGGGATGTGGGGATTTAAGACAGGTCAGCAGTGTGCAAAGACAAGTGCCTTCTATAATATCTATATGATACTGGGAAGAGTCTTTTATTCCAACTTTTTTTACAAATTTTTTATTATACCACCGTGAAACATACAATTAAAAAGGTGTTCATAATTGGTTCTTGGTAATACAGTATTCCAGCACCCATCCCTCCACCAGTGCCCCATTTCCACCACCAATGTACCCCTCCCCCGCCCCCCAGGCCGCCTTAATAGCAGGTACCCCAGTTTCCTCTCTTTCTCTCTCTATCTCTCTCTGTCTCTGCATCTCTCTCCCTCTTATTTTACACATTGTGGCTACCCCTGCAGATATTTAGAGTTTATCACTTAAGTCTCTTTGTGTACGTTCAGTGGTGAGTTTTAATCTGCCATTACCACTTCCCATATTTAGTAAAACACTGGTATCTATTTATATCCTATTAATGAATGCAGTTATTCTATATCTGTCCTTTTCCTTCTGACTAATTTCACTCAGCATGATAGACTCCATGTCCATCCATTTGCAGGTAAATTTCATAATTTCATCTTTTCTGACAGCCGCATAATATTCCATAGTGTAGATGAACCACAGTTTCTTTAGCCAGTCCTCTGTTCTCGGGCATTTAGGTTGTTTCCAGATTCTAGCTATAGTGAATAGCGCAGAGATGAATAAAGAAGTACAGATAGTGTTTCTGCTATGTGTTTTTCGGTCTCTAGGGTATATTCCCAGGAGTGCTATTGCTGGATCAAATGGGAGCTCAATATCTAGCTTTCGGAGGAATGCGCATATTGTTTTCCAAAAGGGCTGGACCAGTCAGCACTCCCACCAGTAGTGGATGAGAATCCGTTTTTCCCCCACATCCACGCCAGCACCGGTTGTTCTTGCTGTTTTGGATGTGTGCCAGTCTCTGTGGTGTGAGATGGTACCTCATTGTTGTTTTGATTTGCATCTCCCTGATGATTAAAGATGAAGAGCACTTTTTCATATGCCTTTTGGCCATTCGAA